>JAPKLW010000692.1:40172-159617 GCA_026898455.1 Plectranthus barbatus
AAAAGAGAACTGAAAAATATGAATGGTGATGTCTAATTATCGAATTTTAGGAGGTATTTATAGAGGGGAAGGTGTATCCTATCAAATCTAGAGCTAAAGATATGATATATCTCGAATTTGACAGGATTTTCGCGCCAGACTTGCTACTCTTGCACGTCACTGCTTTTGGAACGGTTTTCCGGTGATTTTGGCCTAAAAACTGTGAAAACACACCATAACCCGCATAACACCACCAAATATCGACTCATGCACATAATATATGTATAAACTCAATAAAACTACATAAAATAGTAGAAAATAATATGGATAAGCGAGTAAAATAATGAGCTTATCAAAGCTTTAAATATTTAAAAAAAAATTAAAATTTGCAACCAATTACCAACCAAGATTGTAGTTGTTAAATTTTGTGACCAAATGTCCGTCGCAAAAGAAAAAAATTTGTACCATTGCAAAATTGTCGTAGTTCTGTCGCAAATTAGCGATCCAATTCCTTATTGGTTGTGAATTCGTCGCGAATAATTGGTTTTCTTGTAGTAATTGGATGATGGTTGGTTCTACGTATCATGTAAAAGTTATAATAAGAAGCTATCGAAACAAGTCCAAGGATTTATTTCACTGCACTAAGTGTGACAAATTTGACAATTCAGGAAACTTGAGGTAAATATTTATCATTTTTTATTGCATTATTACTCATTATATGAAATAACATATATATTTATATATATACATACATGCATATATATATATATAGGGATGTGATCCACTGAGAACACCTCTTACCATGAGAAATAAGAATAAATCATCGCCATTGATTTTGATGAATGTACGCTCAAGATTTTACTAGGATTTTCGGTCATTTTATCTCAAAAAACCTGTATTATTGGGTATTTTTGTCATTTTATACTTATTTAAGATTTTGTTTGCATATTCAGCCTCGATATACATTATATATCTAACAAACGTGCATTATATGCATGAGAAACATGCATTATATACCTATGAAACATGCATTATATACCTAACATTCCTTATATATCTAACAAACATCTTCCTACATTATAATATGGTATTACTCTTATTTGAGAACAATATTACTATCATAATACGGTATTACTTACTGCATTATATATGATATTATTTTTATTTTAGAGAAAAATTATATTACTTTCATTATAATGCGTATGTTATTACTATATAATGCATAACAAGTGCAAATATAATGATAAATGATGATTTCGCTGAAAAAAAAATATGTTGCATTTTATCTATCATATTCTGCATTATATATTATAATTTCATGCATTATATTGTACAATTGCATTCATTATATAAGAATTCGTGTACTGTTACGAGAATTATGCATATAATCACTAATTTTTATTTTTACGATGATGTTTTAATCGGAAATATATTGTATTACTTTTATTTTAGAGAAAATTATTTTACTTACATTATAATATATAAGTTATTTGATTTGTGCATATGATAAATAATTTTCATTAGTTACATAGTTTACTCCCACTAAACATGTGCAATAGAGATTTAGTTTAAAAATAATAAAATCATATTATTTTGGTACATTAAAAAATAATTTAAATTAAGAGAATTATGATATTTATAATTTTAAGGGAGAGAAAAATAGAACTATATGCACTAAATATAAGATATTCATATCAAAATTGATATGGAAAATATCTTAATTAATATAGAAAATAATAAATAAGGAAAATTCTCTAATCTTTTAGATTGAAACATATCTATTATTAATTTTCTCAAAGGTCCTTCTCATATATAAATTCTTATTCGTGCATCTAACTATTTAAAATCTTTGTTATAATGAATATTTATCGTGTGAGCCTTATTTTTAAGGTGAATCGATACTCCGTGGACCGCATTATTTTGACATCGACATGCATTATATACCTAGCAAATATTCATTATATATCTAACAAACATGCATTATATAATATAATAATATACATTTATATAATATAACAAAAAAACTACATAATTGAAAACAAGTAATGTATGATCAATATTTATAACAACTATAATATTTTCTTCAGTATGCAAAAATAATGAATTTTAATTTTTTTGTTGATCTCGAATGAAAAAATATATTGCATTTTATCTATCATATTCTGCATTATATACTATAACTTCATGCATTATATTGTTCAACTTCATTCATTATATAAGAATTCGTGTACTGTTACGAGAATTATGCATACAATCACTAATTTTCATTTTTTACGATGATTTTAAAATTGAAACATATGCAATAAAGATTTCGTTTGAAAGATAATTAAATTACCTTTAATTTGGTATATGATACATGAAAAAATAATCTAAATCGAATGAGTTATGATCATTTAAAGATTTAGGATGATTTCAGAGGGGAGAGAAAAATTTTACAAAATTACCCTTTAATGTATGTTTTACTACACTATAATGCAAGACAGAAATTATTGTCTTGAGCGTTGGATCACCAATTTGGATGGTCAAGATTGGTTCTTATATTCACATGGTAAGGAGAGTTCTCATATGATCACTACCCTATATATATATATATATATTGGTGCTTGATATTAAGGATAAGACTACAGGAGCTACTTTCATTTTTTCAAAATGTTGTGTTCAAAAAAAATTTTTAAAATCTACAATAAAAATCTTTATTGTTGTATACCCTTTTACAAATTTACCAAGTTTCATGTATTAACTTATCTTTAATCACAATATTGTCATGGCTATAAAGTTCTCATATTTATGTATAGTTCTATCATGAAAATTTAAATATAAAGATGAATGTTTTAAAAGACAATAATAAAGTGTTGATTTAGAATTTTATCTTATTAATATTGATATATTCTTGTATTTTCTTTTTCATTGATGAATGTATTTAAGATTTTTTTAATCATTTCAATTAATTTTACATGTAATTTATTATATTTATATATGTTATTAAATATAATATATAATATAAATGTGCAACTCACGAATGAAGAACTAGTTAATATAATATAGTATTAACGTGTTGTTTTTTATTTTTAAGATATTCTTTTATTATTTTAATAAAATATATTTTATAATATTTGAATTAGTTTAAATACTGTAAATATATTACAAATTTAAAGTACTTTAATAATAAAATATTGTAAAATATCTTTAAGACAATTTAATATTTTACAATATTGAGAAATACTGGGTAAAATATTTTGAATGGTTAAATACTTTGTAATATCTATTTTAAAATATTTTAACATTTTAAATGATGTGAAATGAAGATAATATTTTGTATAATAAAAAATATTAAAAATTAAAAAACATCACGTTAATGGCACATGACATTAATCTAACACTAAGTTACACCACGTTAGTATCACATGCTTATCAACTAAATTATCAATTAAGGATAAATATTTTTAACTGTTAGAAATTATAGAGTTTTGATAAATGTCCAAAATCATAAGTCAGTAGATGAATGTATATAATTGACTTACAATTGTTCTTGTAAACAATTGTATAAGTTCATTGAGTGTAACTATTTAGGCCTTGGCAGCTGACAACTTGAAGAGTTGAAGAACCGATCTGAATAAAATAAGATTATTGTTAGGAAGCATCCCTACCTTATTGTTATGTTTTGATGTGTCAAACAATATATAGAAACCACAAGTCTAGAATGTTTGTAGATTAGCTCTTGTTTGTGCAAAACATGTAATGTCATGTATAGGATATCAATTGAGTTGTAATAGAGCCGATAAAACAAACTGGAAATCCTCCAGTTTTGTTTCGTAGGGTGATAAAAGAAAAATCTTTAGTACCAGTTTTGAAGGAGTCGCATTAAGAAAACTGGTTGGCGTCACCAAACCAGTTTCACACATGTCTATCACTCTCGCGCATAGAGACAAAGAGAACAAGCTAGGAGGAGTCCTCTTAAAGACAAAGATTGAAATTAAGTTTAGGTTCCAAATATACGTAGGGCTCTCGTGTCCGAACCATATAAATCCTTGTGCATTTACTGTATTATTTATTTTTCATAATGATTTAAAACTCAACACTACCTAGGTGTTGAAGTATATCTGGAACCTAAATTTAATTTCAATCTTGCAATCTTAAATTTTCAGAGACACAAACTGGTGAGTAATACTGTGAGTGCAAGTTTTCATGTGAAATTTTTGTTGCGTGTACAAAACTTTGATCTCAGGACCAACAATTATCGACAGCTGAAAAGAGCTCAATTGAAAATTCGGGGAAACTGGAAGCTAAAGCAACAAGGCATGAACTCAACTGGCCTAAGATCAGCTAATGAGCTCTATCAAATGAAGAGTCTTAAATTTAGACCGTCGGGGAGACATGCAACAAAGTTGTACGAAGGTAAACCTGTTAAAGGAGATGGTTTGTCTCAATTCAAATTACAACAGACCTATTTCAACATGAGACTATAAATGTCCACAAAAAAATAACAGTAAAAATGTATTTGGAGCTCTTGAAGTTTCCCAGGCTTCCGAAAATTTCAAGAATGAACAAATGAAGTCTAAAAGATGAGAGAAGAGATAGAAGAAGACAACGCATAAGATGGATGCTCTGAATTGAAGATCTTCTTCTCTAAAGCTCTCTTGAAGCTTACTCAATGATCTCTCGAGACTGTCATGCATTTTAGCACGAGGCTTGTGTCTGTCTAATAGACAAAGCTTATCGAAGATCGTTGCTGGTGGACAACAAAGCTCCAATTTTCATCTTTGTGTTTAGTGTTCATGTGGAGAACTCAAACCCACAACAAGTAGAAGTTCCGAAGTTATGAGCAGTTTAGAGGAAGAACGGACAATCGAGGAAGCAAAAGGAAGAGTCTAGCAAGTGGATTACAATATTTTTGCAAAGTTTATCCATGACCACCCAACCATACTATATATAATTATTCATTTGGTTTTAATTAATTTTATTTTTAAATAAAAACACAACTTGTAAGTAATTTTTGAAAATATATATATAATTTATAAAGCGATAGTAAAATAAAATTGACATAGATTACATAAAATAAAAATATAACTACTAGGAAATAAAATTACATTACATAAAATAAAATAACACAAGTACTTGAAATAAAACCTTTTCTATATTATTTTGTGAGAATGGTTTAATACCATCTTTTTTTGAATTTCAATTAGGGATGTACACGGTCCGGTTTGACTGTCAAATTAATAAGTACGGTTAATGTCAATTCAACAATCATAGTCTAGACATCAAACAATTTATGCATTTGTGAAATAATCTTGCGATCACAACGATATAAACAATTGATAATGCAAAGAAGTTCCCTATTCTATAATATTAATATCAATAGGAGCTCATAAATATATTTAATCAAGAAATACGATTATCTTAAGCATAAGTATTATTATTTGATGTAATATATCAATGCTAAGATAGTTGACACAATTTGAAATATAAAAGCCACTTATACATTATTGACATCAATAAATAATAATAATAATAATAATAATAATAATAATAGAACAAACAAAATATACATTTATATATTATATATATTTTGTAAAAAATATTGATTGTACTACATTATAATTTGATATTATATATAATTTAAATGATATTATAAAAAACGGTTCAGTCCAACCAAAACGATTGATTTCCTACTACAAATCGTTGGTCAAACCAAATTATAAAATTTGGAAAAAAAGTCCAATCCGATCAAAGTCTTTAATAATCAAACCGACAAATTATTTTGATCAGACCGGTTTGATTGTTTTTGATCAAATGTCTTCCCCTAATCCCAACCTCTATTGATTATCAAATTAAAACATTTAATGAACAGAACCTATATTTTACGAGCAGTCCCATGCAAGAGTTAATTTTCCGATATTGTCTCAAAAATCGGTTGTCATAAGAAATCGATTGATTTCTTACATGAATTAGTCAATTAACATAAAGTTGATTAATTATTTTGTAACCTATTGTCTTAGATTCAATCAGCCGATTACATTCATTTCACAAAACAATATTCAAAAACGGTCTAGCGTAGGTTTTTTGCCATTTCTCATAAACAATTAATCTGATAAATTCATGTTCCTTCAAACTATCAAATACAATTTAAATGTCCATTTCATGTTGCTTCCTGGAAAAAGATAACCAACATTGTTGGTTGATTCATGTCTTCAAAAACTTTTATATACAAATCCTAAATATTTTTTTTTCTTTTTCTTCATTTGTTTGAAGGGAAAAGAAAGAAACATTCACAAGTAAGTGTCAGCTTGTCCCACCTTCATTAGCAGCAGGAACCTCCACTGGATAACTACACATGTCTATGTCAACAAGTGAAACATCATACGGCACAGAGACAGCATTTGATGTATCCATGAGCAGCGAAGTGTTCACAGCCTCTAATTGTTCAGGAGTTCTACTTCCTGAAGATGATACACTGGACAATTGTATGTCTTCCAGCTTGTTCTCGAACAAGTTTTCGTTTCTTGGAACTGTATACATTTCTGATCCAGTCGGGACAAACGTCTGTGCCTTGTACTTCCTTCCTCCATCGTCGCTCTCTGTAGGATTGTACAGCACATACTCATGGTAGGTAGGTGCAAACTGCACGAGATTAAATATATCAATTGTGAGATACTTGGGACATGGTGAATGCATTATTTTGGAGCCTCTTACCTGGTGTACTGCATCATGGTAAAAGTCGTTCAGTTTCAAAGCATGAGCGAGACTTGCAGTGAAGCCATGATTTGCTCCAATGTTCGCACCAGCGTACTCTTTGTAAGGGAAGGCATAAAGATGGCCGATAGCAGCAATAAGCATCTCAAAACAGATTATAAAATTTTGAAACTCTGCAGCTTCGGTGGTATCCTTTATTAGTTGAGACTTTGCAGCAAGAAAAACCAAAACACCCTGCAAGTGAAATTCATTAGAAAAAAGTCATATTTCTCAGCAAATAATTTATGTAAAAATAAGAGCCAACTTTGAAATATAAGGGGGTAGTGATGATAAACCACAAAAAGTTACACAAGTTCAAACCATGATACTAACAGCAAACACGAGCATTCAATCCTGGCATCTATCATTCAAAACCAACAATGAGAAGATAGCCTGGAAGCAAGAGTAGCAACATCATAAAAAAGGTAGCATGTGATAACCACGGTTTAGGAGAGATACAGGAGATGTAAAAGAAGTGCTGACAAGAAAACTGTAGCTAAGTCGAAGCATGGCAAAATATCACAAAACATTATCTAGCATGGATTAATAATTCATTAAGACAATAGCTCATGTCATTATCATAAAAATCTTTGATTTTGAACAGATGTTTTAAATACACTGACTGGCTGAGTTTTATGGATCATATGAAAATAAATAAGTATATTAAAAATAAGAATGAATCTCATCCATTAGGTCTAATTAAATCAATGACTGATATTTAATCAAGCAACAATTAAAATGCAATCAATCAACAAACGATCAACCAACAACTGAAATACAATCAAGCAATATTGTAATCAATGATTGGATTCGGTGATAAAAATCCTCCTGTGATAAAATGATAAAGCCGCTTGATATATTAATTTATTGAGTTTGTTTCATGAGTATGCAAAAGAAACAATGGGAGGAACTAGAGAGCAGTTGAGTGACAAGAAACTTATACATCCTGCTAACATAAAACATTAAAATTCTTATTGTCAGATCCTATCCCAGTGGGCAAATCAAACACTTAAACCCTTAAAGGACATCACCCACAAGCAAAAGAAAAGGATTAGCTACAAAAGGCAAAAGGAGTTTCACATTATGGTGGCAGATAGCATCCAATGCCAGTTAGTGACAGAGCACGGTGAAGCCTCAAGGAAAAAATCAGGATACCACTATCCATGGAATGGCAGTGGAAACAAACATGAGAAAATAAAGTTTCAACATGCCAATAAATCAATTAACTGCCAGTACCACTAATTTAGGTAATCAATAAAGCACCAGTATTCTACCTGCCAGTATGTTAGAAATACTACAGATTTGATTATGATGAACTTGGGGACGGGATTGAATGGCTGAAGTAAATCTCTGCAAGCTACATAAAATAAGGCCAGAACATAAAGTGCCATCGAGTACGAGATTGTATAAATGATGGTGAGATAGAGATATGATTGCAGTGGATTGAAATTCCCATCTTCATATTTCCCTTTTGCATAAAGTATTAAGGTAACAATGACTAAAATGGGCTTCAAGATCACAAACTGCAAACAACCTTGTTTGCATCTCCGTATAAAACGCCTGAAAAGCATCAGCAACCATAAGTTCATAAAACAATAATTTAAGCTAAACATTCACATGTTAAGCATGTAATGTAAGAGGCAGTATCTATTCCAGAACAAATTTCAGCGCTACAAATTATACAGCCTGAATGAGACATTACGGAAGAACTTATTAGGGATGGCCAACCAGCTAAATACATAATAAGTTTTAATATCGATGAACAGAAAATGGAAGGACATAAAGCCACTAACAAATACACTTCAATAGTTGGCTCAGAAACCTTACAATAAAAGCCTAAGTAAACAGATAAACAGAAAATGTAAAAAAGTTCAAGTTGAAAGCCAGCTATAAAGCGGTTCAAGATAACTGAAGCATAAAAAGGCCTATGTTTCACCAAAAATGTTGTGTTTGTATCTGATGCAGCAACAAACTAAAAACCTAAAGCCTTTTATCAATTAGTTATTATTTATTTATTTAGTCATTGAGCAAGTTAAGTATTCTAATAAGTTATCAAGTCAGTTAGGGATTCTAATAAGAAAGAATATGATCTAGTAATTCTTATTTACAGTTTTGAGTTGTTTGGAATTGTTCATGCTGGATAATAGCATCAGCAGCATACAAGGTCTATTTGAGGAGCCGTAGGGCTTGGTTTCTTATTAAGATTTAACACAATTTTCTTTATTTCTCATTCTTTCGGACTGTTCTTGTTCATTGGATTTTTATTTTTATCAGCAAACAGCAACATTCTGGAAACCACCACCATATATGGCATGTCCACATTCACCCAAATAATACTTCCAACAGAAAGTGACTTACCCATCCAATGAAACTGGGGGAAAGCAACATGTGAATAGGCACCAATTTGGCTTCAGGACTTTGCCAGACAGACTTACAACAACAGCTCCTGGACCACCAACCCATGCTAGGCACAGTGACAGGAAATTATAAATGACCCATGCTTCATACCTTCAAAGACAAGTAGCTGCTTAGGAATAATAAAATACATGAAATAAAAAAAAAACACAAGCAATAAAAGTTAAAAGAGCATAGTGAACCAATCTTGTCAAGTGAAGAATGAGACTCAAGGCAAACTTAGAAAAGGCCAAAGTAGTATATACCAAAGACAGGCATGCATAAGATTGCTGCCCAGTTCAAACACTAGGACAATATAAAGCACGCAAAAAACTTGAACAAGTTCATGTTTTCAGAAGAAAGCATATATCATTAAAAATAATCATAGATTTCATTTAGGATGTTAATATTTAGTAGCTTGAAAGGAGGGAAAAGAGCATAGAGAGCGTAAACTGACTGTAGACTAGAGACAAATACTTTTTGAGCAAAAAGGGAATGGGGAATGACAGGGGATATTAGCTAACTAATAGTTCAGCAAAAATGTGGGGATACCATCTGTGCAAAATACTCCATCCGTCCCGGATGAATTGTCCACTTTGCTTTTGGCACAATAACCAATACTAGTAGAGATAGAGGAAATTAGTATTTTATTAGTGAGGGTGTATTAATTTTTCATTTTAGGTATGTGGACAATTAAATTGGACGGACAAAAAAGGAAAGGTGGACAATTAAATGGGACAGACAAAAAAGGAAAGGTGGACAATTGAAGTGGGACCGAGGGAGTAGTTGAGAGCAATATTATTTTCCGAAACAGAAGTGACAAAAGAAAGGCAGATAATGATGAGAATAAAAGGTCAAAAAATGACGCCCAACGAATATACAGTATGAACTAAATTGATGAATATACACTACTTAGGGTAGGATGTCACTAGCGAGAGAGAAGAGAATATAGAATGTCAAAGAGAAGACTTAGAAATAGGAGGATATAGGTAGGAGAGAGAAAACAAATTTTCCATAGTTACGTAGTCACACAGCTCACCAATTCTTACCAAAGCATTTAGCTTTTGAAGAAAGGAGGAGCATAGAGAATTTCACATGTATCACCCAAATAGTGCAGAAATAAAGAGAGATGCTAAAATAAAGATAGAAATCCCATACTTACATTTCTCGAATTGAGTTGAAGTAAATTGTGCTTTTGTTTAGGACCAGAGATAAGAAAGACATCAATGCATAAACCTGTGCCAGTTTCAAGATGGTCAGGATATACCTATAATATAAAAGAATGCAAGATATTACCAGTTCAATCAAGAATCACACACTTAGACATTTCCCATCTTTACGTTTATTTATTTTTTTTTTAGCAGTGAAATGCAAATATACTTTCTTGCAGAGCAAGTATAAGAAATAGATATTATGGATTAGAAGTATCCAACTATATGGTATTCCGCATGAAATTAAGGGCTTATATTAGGCATATAAGTTGTTGTGGGTAAAAATCAAAGATCTAGAAGGGCTCCTGAAAATGAAGGAGATATCGACCCAACCCAAGCCTTTCAAGAACGAAGAATCTGGCCGAGTCAGAAAAGATAAGGAAAACACCCCCAGAATGAAGAAGGGAGCAAAGCAAACCCATCTATTTCCGAAATGTTGAGAATAAACCAACGTCCCTTCTACTCAAAGAAGATGTTGGGGACTCCTTCAATCAGGACAGAGGGACTCCTCCGACCTATTCAAGAAGGAGAGTCACTAGCCGAATTAGCCCCTTCCCGGGGGGCACGAAGCTAAAGCCACTTCTGACTCCAAATGGCCTAAATTGGTTATCCGTCAACATCAAAACAAACATGGTAACTAATCCCTAATTATGTGGGATTATGCCTAAATTAGGGACTGATGCTCTTTATACTACTATAAAAAGAGGCTCATTTGTACTATAAAGTGGATTTTACATCATACACTGCACTTTTATTCTTGCATCAAACAAGCTCTGAGCTCTTTACTCGGTTCTGCCATCTTCCACTTCTTTCTTAGGTACCGAGTTCCTACTCTAAAAAACGATCCACAACATAAGTTAGGAATCCCAACTTATCATAAGTCATGGTCAAGGTTAAGGATTGACCCCTACATATTTATCCAATGTAGGACATTATAATTATTCATCCCCTTTCAAATCAGATATCCACGATTGGCACACTCTGGATGGTTACCATTCACACTTCGGGTAATCCATTTCTTCCATAGATTTGAGAGTCGGGTTGGATCAAATTGTTGACATAAATTATGAGCCCTTGCTTATCCTATCCAATGTGACGTATCATAACAATTCACCCTTTTTCACACTAGATATCCACAGTCGGCACATTTCGGGGTGGCAACTGCCAACACATATAGTAGTACATTTTTGCGGTGGAGTTGAATGGCGGGTTAGATCAAATTGTTGGGCATTTAAGTTATGAGCCCTAGCTTATCCTAAAAACTATAGTCAATGGTTAAGAATTGAATTCCACTTTTATGTCATCCACACTAATAAATGGATCCAATATGTGACATAATAAAATTTTAAACTTCATTCTTTTAGAATTGACTAGCAATATTAAACTGAGGTTAGAGATGTTTTGATGTTGGGTCTTTCAAAGGGGTATGGTAAGGCTACAACACATTTGGCATACTTTAATCATTTAAAGTTGCATTTTGATATATGTGGCCTACAATTTGGGTCAGTAAATGATCCATAGGATTCACAATAAGCACATGCAAGTCTTAGTTAGAATGCTTCTTCTTAATTCAAGATCTCTAATATTATTATCATGTGGTAGAATAGGGTTATAAAATCAAGGAACCATTGCGGTTTCAAGGAGTGTGGAAAAACTGCACAACAACGATCGAACTTAAGCAACTTGGTCAGTTTAGGTTGATTATGCATGAGATCGGTTTGGAGATTGGTATTATTTTTATATATTAAATAAATTTGGACTGCTTTCCTATGGAAGTAACTAGGTTCGGTTTCATTGAACTAACCTAAATAATTTTATCCTTAATTTCTTAAAATCCTATATAATTTCTTAATTGAAAATCTAAAAGTCTATTTCCCACTATCACATTTTTCAAAACAACTACATCACCACCCATCCCATTCCCACTTCCTCTCCCATTTCACTTTTATCAAAGTACACTCACATCTCCTGTAACACCCTAATCTAATTAAAGAGTTAACAAAATACTTAAATAATATAATAAAATAAAAATGTAAAAACACTTCTTCTTTTGTTTAAATAAATATCAACGCAAAAGCTAATATTTTAACAAGACAATAGTATTTATAGAAAAACATAATTTTTTTATACAATTAAGTCTTGTACAAAATCACTTTGAGATGACTATATGAAGAATTTCTCAAAGTACTTGCATTAGAGCCAATATGATAACCTGACTCATAACCCAAAACCTTGATTTATATAATGGACAAATGAATGATATCGCACTATGATTGCAAAATCATATAATGACCCTCAGCCTAATCATGACTCCTGGCAATAAATACCAACAATGTCGCATTGTGCAAGGGCGGCTTTATAAGAATCCCGAGCCTGTTCATGACCCCGGCAACTCATTGTGCACAACTGATAATATAATGGACGCAAAGTCCAAAATAGTCACCCATGATGTAAAGTCATCCACATCAAACAAAACATATCAATTAGAACAATCTTAAATTAATGACATACAACAATCCAATACCTGAATATGGGAAAAAATGGAGATAAATGGAGGGTAAATGTAGAGAAGAAAAAGAAAAGAGTATCTAATACAAGATAGACACAAGATTTCAATAAATCAGCATAACTAATCCTACTAAAATAAGAACAATCAGGAATCAGCACCTTCGCTTCCCTCTATCTAGTGATGAACATGTGCAATGTATCTAACAAGAATAGACTCGGCTATTTTCTGATACAAATGCAACCACCAACAAATAAATAAGCCCAACCTATATTCATTTTCCCCCTTGTGCGGAATAGACCATATTACTTGCAATCTTGTTCTCTTACAATTAGAAAGGCTTTTTCCACGAGTTTACGTTATTGTACCAGTAAATATCTTATTATTACCCAAATAACCAACTTTATTTTTGTACTTTTTTATCAAATGGGAACAAGAGTCTATATGTGTTGAAAGGCTTTTCCTCAATGGAATAACATGTAAACTAAGGTTTCTCAAAATTGATGAACTGCTGAACCTAAGGTTGCCAACTTGGAAGACAAATGTCTAAACAACATACATCAGATTTAGCTATTGTTCAGAATGAGAACTGCACGAGTCATGTTAAACCAATACCCACAACAACACAGTTAAAATCTAAGTTTCGTAAACTCTATACTTGTGATAACATCCCGCTTGACTAAACAAGGCACTCGTCCAGCTCTACTAAAGAAAGTAGGATCAACCTGTGGGAATAGTATTGTATATTGGGAAAACATGTCATCACATCGGTTAATACAAAGACATCTACCATAGCCAAATAAGAATTGAATATTTACATAAGAAAGTCAGATATCAAACATATCAGTGAGGAGCAAAGAGGAACTGTAAGCCCAGTATAGAGTAATAAGATACTCACAGGAACCATAAAGATGATACGGACGATATATCTCTGATATGTGGGTTCAGTATAGTGCAATAGATGTTTGTAAATGTGGAGAACGGCTATCGCCATTGCTCCAATTGTGCAAGGCAATGCTATCAATATGTAGTACATTGGCCCCATCTCCTATCGAGGCTCAACGCCGGTTACTCGCCCAAATAATGCCCTTCTCTAAAATAGAACCGAATCAATGTAACAAAAACAATTTAGACGTGCTACTTCAATCCAAGAATCAAATGAGAAATGAATACAGACCTGAGAACTTGAATTCGGTACTGTCCCTTTTCTCTTATCGAAATAAATTTTACTGCAATACAACAACCCAGCTCATTTCGCCGAGTCCCTTGAAGCATGCAAGAACCCTAATCCCTGACAGAAGGGTAGCGATTCCCACAGCAGAAACTGAGAGAGAAAAAAAAAATTAACACACGAAAAAGGGATACATTGATCACAAGCAGCTTGATCAAAACAGAAAACGATGCACATTAATGGACTCACATAAACGACGGAATCGAAGGGAGTTCGCACAAGAAATAACGATCTGATTGTGAGATTTGGAAGAAGTGAGGTATGTTCAAAGAAATAACTGCAATTTTTTGTTAGCGCGATGGAAATGGTGGCGGGGGCGACACCGTGAAACGGATTGGCAACAATGCCGGATTTTGAGATGCATATTCAATCAACTGAGCAGATCGTTAATTACTTCTCCCTCCTAATTTATGAGTTTGTTAAGAAAAAATTAAAAAAATTTAACAATTAATAAAATGAAATGCTGATTTTGAGACTTATTCATATTTTTATGGTATCAATACTTTTATGTTTTCATAGTTCGAAAATTAGAATATATTTTTAATATTCAATTTGTTGTGAATCGAATACTTCTTGTATAACAGATAAGCAATAATAGAGAGAAAAATAATAAAGGGAACAAGATGGAGAGAGAAATAGAGAATATTATTATTCATTGATGTGTGGAGAATTACAATATGTAGTCCTATATATAAGGATGAAATCATATCTTCTATAGAAATCTAGAAAGATATGTATATATCTCTAAAGTATATCTTAAGTAATGTCCACCAAATAAATATATTTATAACACTCCCCTTGGACATTACTTCGTTATGTTCATGCCTCATTAAAAACCTCGTCGAAAACCTAATGGGATAAAACAGTCGAGGAAAAGAGTACATGACATACGTTTATTATGTGTTACACTAGATGCCTCATTAAAAACCTTAACTAAGAAAACACAATGGGAAAAAACTTAGTAAGGGAAAAAGAGTACATCTGTTTAGCCTTCCGGGCATAGTGTAAACCTTCAAGGTTTAATTTTCAAAAATGTCGCTCCCCTCAAAACAATGATATTCAAAATCTTCATGATTAGTTTGAGTTTGTCACTTCACTCAACATGATAATCATATAATTATAAACAATCCAGTATTATTCATATATGTAGGAAGTGACTCTATGAATAATCTTCAGGATTATCACAAGATCAAACAACTCTAGTGTACCCACTACTCATTTATGCAACACAAGTATATTATCCTCATACTGGAGGGTGAGAAATATTTTAAGTACCATAATATCATACTATCTTCCATTGTATGCAAAATAATATTCATCACACACCTTTTTTAATTTTCAAAAGAAAATATCATCTATGAGTGATTTAGAAATGTATTCAAAGTGATAAGAAATGTCAATACCACAATAGAGAACAAAATAAGCAGTACGAGATCTATAATTATCAAGCTTAAATAAATATTCATTTATTTACTTAGACCATCAATGTCATACTTGATTTTTTATAGAATATACCAAGATTTTTATACCTTTGAAGATAACGAATATTGTGCTTAGTTAAATGTCTCTTTGTAAGAGAAACATCAAGTCTTGCTAGCAAGATAATTTTGAATATTGTATCAGGCCTAATAAAATGGTGTACAAAAGACACTTAAATAGAGAACTTCTGGTCCAAAAATATCATGTTATCTTCTTTAAGTCTAAATGAGATATTATCCACTTCTGGGGATCAAATGACATTGGTGTTCTAAATAAATGTAATAGATCTCTCTAGAACTCATATTATACATTGACTAGTGTTAGAAATAATAATAATAACTCATTCGGGAGATTGCCGATCTGCAGGTCGATATAGTACTTGGTATTATCCAAGTTTTTTTTATTATTTCATACTCCGTCTTTAGGCATGAATTAATTTTCAAGTTAATATATTCCTTCTTCAAGAGGAATTTATACAGTGATCTCATCACTATATATGTTGCGATCTATTATCTATAAGATCCATCAGGGATTTAATATAAATATTATCGTACAATGACTCATATCAATATATGGTCATGGAATTTAGTAACTGCATATATAAATTTATATTTTCTGCCACAGAAATCAAGTAGCGGAACATTATGCCATCCAAAATAGGAGAGTAATTTATTTAAAATCAAGTATGGGTCTCTGCGAAAAACCCTTGAGATCTTTATCTCGCTTTATATTTTACCACCTCATAGTAATCATTATATCCTGCAGGGATAATATTCATGAGCGAGTTAATCTCTATTCCAATTGCTCATTTTTACATTTTTGGCTAATCATAATGCTTCTAGCATTTAAGCTCTGGATCCAGATTGGAGCAATTTTGTGGAATAAGTATGTTGTCGACAACTATAAAGTTTATGTTCTTCTCCTTTACTCATAGTATTTATGGCATTATTTGATTTTTATCATTTCCCATAATGTTTTAATGTATTTGTTCCGCAATCCCAATAATTTTATTATTTGGTGCACGTGCTAATGTATTGGGATTCATGTCTTCAGGACAATCCTCTTCAAGAGATCACATATTCCTCTTCAGGGGTCACTGGAGTGTTATTTATATATTTGATTTTATTGACCGCGAATTTTTAATTTATGCACCAATATATATCTCATACTTCTGGTATGAAATCTCTCGTACTTCTAATATTAAGGAGTTTCATTCATTTGGTCCATTAGGGTCTTAAATTGTTTATGGTGCATAAGTTCAATCACTCCACTATATAATATAGATGCATTTATAAATGCATATGGCGGATTACTTGCTAAACATTGCAAGCTTTGATTCATTCATGTGTGGCTTTAACTATGAAGATCTTTGTATTTTTTTACATTTTTCGGCATTCCATTATCTTTGGGCTTATATCTCCCCCTAATGCCGACAAATGATCTTCTTTATGCTTACAGTCAACGTACTCTATAATAGGCTACTAAGGTTTATTTATAGACGGAGATTTTTGTACAACGTATATTTTTATTTATATTACGTTGAGACCCCATAGAGTCATATTTTGGTGGTGATATACAAATATAGACTGTAATAAATTGATTCGCAGATGGGAAATGATTATTTATTTACCACACTATTAGATGGGGGATAGTTACAATATGCAGCTGGTCGGATTTAAATGAATAAAGACCATGAATTTTAAAAGACCCTAATATTTGATAAATTGGTCCAAATATATCTTCTGAAAGATAAATTTTTATTTGTATTTGATATCACATTATGATAATCCGACACCTTATAGTAATATGCCCAATATTAACCAAAATACTCATGCCATAAATAAAAGATTACAGATCATTAATTTTGGTGCAACTATATAATAAAATCAATAATTTAATTGAAAATAGTTCAATTCAAACAAAATGAGAGTAACAATAATAACAATAAAAATTAGTCATTTTCAAAATATAGGATATAAACACAATGCGCTACCTAGATACGCAAGCTAAATTATGAAAGAATTAATTTATTATTTCTTTCAAAAATCAAGAGCTCCATTCTTAGCATACTATCACCATAACTATTGAAAATTAAATTTGAAAATTAGATTTTGTATTATGATTATTCATAAGGGGGGTTATTATATTTTTCTTCTAGTAATAAAGTAGAGGTAATCTCAAGATTTCTTAGTATGATTTTAAATTTATACTACTTCTGGAGTATAAAACTGTTAGCATGAAATATAGGTAGAGTTTTTCTATCCCTTAATTTTTCTATAATGTTCTGCTTATAGAACTTAAATTGCGTAAAACACAATGAACCAATTAAATTGCTTTAAAGGGGAGTTATGAACTTTTGGTAATCAATGATCCTTCAGGGATTCATATAAGATAATATGTTCCTTTGATAAGGTCTTATAGATATATATATTTTAAAGATCACTAAAAAAATCAGAGTTTTTGCCTTCTGTGTAAAGCTAACTAAAGAGCCTTACTTACATCTGATATCGATGTTAAATATATTTCAATCACGGGGAGCCCAACAAATCTTCTAGTAATTAATTTCTAACCATTCAGTATAATTTCTTAATTATATGAACAAGGTTAATGTGAATCTAATTCCATTTTCTAAAACAAAATAGTTTCTAACCCCTAACACTGGATCAGAGCTACTAAATGGGATTCTCGATGCAATAATCTACATTAATTTTATAATTGAATATATACCATTCACAATTGATAATTATACTTTTACTGCATCTAATAAATATATCTCTAACCATGATGAGGTTATACAGTTGAGGCATGGCGATAAATCCGTACCCACTTGGGAATACCATTCGAAAAAGCATGCAAGGATCAGCTATACCAACAAAAAATACGGAATAGCAAAGCCGTAAAGTTTTATTGTAGTAAAAGAATTGATCATGTAAACATAATTAATAAATGTATAATATGCGAAGAGATTGTGCGAGATTTTGGAAGACATATATTGTAAAAGGATTAGCCAATAGATCATGATATCTACACAAGTATATCCAAAAGGTATAATTGATATGGTTGGATCAATGCTGAAATTCAAAGCTATGGGAAAATAAAATTAATGAAATTCGCATGACCGCAAATAATTAACCTAAAAAGGTAGAATATAATTTAAAAGAATCACATAATCTAGGCATTCTTTAAAGAGCTCAAACAAAATTTGCCATTTAACATTATATCAAATTAAAAAAAATTCCAATGCATCTACTAATAATGCTTAATTATGAATGCACAAGATTATAAGTTGGTTGTTCTCACGTAACTTTCATATTGAATATTCTAATACTCCCTCCGTCCCAAAACAATTGTCTTGTTTTCCTTTTTCGTCTGTCCCAAATAATTGTCTTCTTTCCTAAAATGGAAAGTTTATACACACTCACTAATAAAATACTAATTTCCTCTATCTCTACTCACATTGGTATCTGTGTCATTTCCAAACAAGACAATTGTTATGGGACGGAGGGAGTATATCTAATTAGATTTCTCTAATTCGAAATATACTATACTTAATTTATTTATTTTTATTTTTTATTTAAAGAAAAAAATCTCACAACATGCAATGCATCATTTTCTAAATCAACCTGGATTGACCCCCGCTTAACAATAAATGGAGGATGGATCATAAATATACCCAAAAGAATAAAACAAAAAATCAACTAGGGCTCAATTTTTTTTTCTTTAGTTTTTAACCGGTAATACTCCCGTTCTATGCGCGACGTACATCTTATTCTATGGAAATTACTTATTTTTTATGTATACAATATTAAATTTATAGTATACCATTACTTAAATTATTATACATATTAAAATCATACGTATATAAATTAATTAAGTAATTAAGGTTCATACTACTAAAAGATACTATTCAATTACCTTACAGGAAAGACACGATTCTTTCCTATGACATACACACCCAAAATTCTTTAGTTGGCTAGGGCTTCGTGCTGATAACGTGTTGTGAATTGAATCCTTCTTGTATCACAGATAAGCAATAATAGAGAGAAAAATAATAGAGGGAACAAGATGGAGAGAAAAATAAAGAATATTATTATTCATTGATGTGTGGAGAATTACAATATGTTGTCCTATATATAAGGATGAAATCATATCTTCTATAGAAATCTAGAAAGATATGTATATATCTCTAAAGTATATCTTAAGTAATGTCCACCAAATAAATATATTTATAACACAATTGAATTAAATCATGACGTTTAATTTTGGTTGCAAAATTTAAAAAATAATTTTAAGCTAATAAACTTGTATGAAGATAAAATCATTTATTTTTTATAAAAATATGGGAATCAAATCAATTTAACGCTATCAATAATTACGGATAAATTAATTAACGATATTAAAATATGAGATAAGTTTCTTATCTGGAATGTAAAAATTGAGATAAAATTGCATTTCTTCCCAAGTTACAAAGGGAGCAAAATTTATGTAGCATTTTTTATAATTTAAAATATTATCTAGCCACGTGTTTAAAAATATAAGTTTTTTAGTCACTTTCCAATAATTGAAGAGGGAATTTGATTTTTAAAATATTTTACATTAATTATTTTTGAATTTATTATACACCTACCCCACCATCTACCCCACTCCCTCTCTCTCTCTCTCTCTTCTCCGTCGATTTCACCACCACCGGCAGCCATTATCGCCGATTGCAAGCTAGAAACTACCGGATTTCGAACGCCCAATCAGAAAAAAACCTACATTCCGTCTACACGATGTCTGATGAACAACCCGAAGCGAACCAGGTACCATTTTTCCACCCATTTCGTCAATTTTTTGACTGTTTTTTTTTAGTTTTAAACTTCCATTTTTATGTGATTTTAGTTGATTATATGTGTTGAAATATGTTTTTTAGTTGATTAATCGTTGATATAGATTGAGTATATGTTTTAATTCCGTTGATTCTGATTTTAATTCTCCTTTTATTTAAATCTTTATTTTCTTTTATTGCAGAGTTGGGAGTGGATCAGACCTAGTTTGCAGGGGACAGTCCCGCGGTCGATGAATTGTTACGACCGGGACATTCTTGAGGATATTCAGGTCAGATTAATAAGCTTTGGAGATGAGATTTTTGAGTTATTTAGGGAAAGACCGTTCGGTGCATTTCTCTCTTTTCGGTGGAAGAAGAGAACGATATGTGCTACTTGGGCTCTGATCACGTACGAGATTGATGTGCAGAGAGCTGAGAACGAGCTGTGATTTCGTACTGGTGAAACCAATATTCGACTTGGTGCTGAAGAGTTTTGTTTGATGACCGGGTTGTGGTTCAGTGATTCGGGTTTTGACCCTATTGAGTTGCATGATTTGTCGGAAGATGGTTGTTTGTATGCTCACTACAAATCCTTGCCGACTGTAGATCAATTGCACATTGATTTTATGAAGACGAACCTCATTCTGAGCGATTCTTTTGATGATTACGTGAAGATAGCTCAGATTCTTTTTGTTTATCGCATGTTGATTTGCTTGGATGGGAAGCGACAGGTAGACCCCTGGGTGTATATATTGGTGGAGAAACCTAACGAGTGGAGGGCATTCCCTTGGGGCTCGTGGTCCTTCAGTATCTTGTTGCATCATATATCTGTCGTGATCACATCTTCAAAGACAGAGAAGGTCCCCTTAGTACATATATACGACCCTGTTTGGGTGTTGGAGGTAATTGTTTGTCATTTTTATTTTTAATTTATAAAAGACAAGAATTGTTAATTATTTACATTATTTCGCAGGCATGGTCGTACGAGGTGATCCCTGATCTAGCAGCTTTATGTGCGATGCGCAGTATGCTATTGGGGACTATGCCTCGATGCTTGATATGGAGACATCTTTATGTTTGGGATGCTGACTTCACTGATTTTTTCACACAGGAGGTAATTATTGTTTACAGTTTTGAATAATTATAATATAATTAAATATTGTATATTTTATTTGATTTATGTTTGTTTTCAGTATGGTTGCAGTACCTCACTGCAGCCGACTGACGACGAGGTCGTTTCTGAGACTTGGCTTAGTCTACAGAATGCTGAGAACCCGTTAAAGTGCAGATTTAGACCTTATAAGGGATTAAAGCCCCGACGATCATCCTCTCAGCGGTCTTTTGCCACTACCTCCAGGTCTTCCTCTAGGAGGGTTCCACAGCAGCCGTAGTCGGCGCCACAGTGGCAGCCATCTCCTCAGCATAAGACATCGCCACAGCGCCAGTCATCGCCACTATTCGATATGGGGAGTGTGTTGGTCCCGATTTACCAGAGTCATCGTGCTTAAACAGAAACACGAAATGCAGCGGAAGTACTTAAATCTTATCTTGCACTTAATCTTCTCTAAATGTTTAGCTTTAAGTTCAAGTATGTTTTAGATTGTTTCAAGATATACACTAGCAACTTGATGTTACTAGGTTTCAAATCCAAACAGGAAACAATAAAACAGTAAATGAAACAAAGTTTTTAGTGGTTCGATCCAATAGATCTACGTCCACGCCTTAGCCGAAATGCTAAGAATTCCACTAAAAAGATATCAGAATACAAGGATTCGCCAACACATGCAACAGATGGTGAACTTTCGAACCAGCTCCTGCATAGCTATCCTCTATTATCCTTCTTCTTTTCAGGCGCAGCTCCGGCTGAGTCAAGGGCACACCTTCCTAAAACTCGCCTTTACTACTTTTGGAAGTTTTAGAGTGTCTTCCGAACTTTCCTTCGATTTTGGCTAAATGTCCGTCCTAGTCAATCTCTTTTTAGAGAATTGACTGTTGGATGCTTCCAAGATTGGAAGGTATCCCAATGATTGAAGATTCTTGATCTAAGTCAAGGAATCTCTTCAATGAAGTGTCAGATAATCAATGGGGACACTTCGGTTGTTGAAAGCTTTGAATACTTTTCGAATGTTGGCTTTCAACTGACTGCTCTCTTGCTTTTCGCTTTTATCTTAAGAATCTCTTGTTCGAGTATTAGTTCGTTGTATTGAATGAGCAGTTTTCTCTCTCTCTCTGTTTAGATTTCGCTTTTATATCTGGAGATTCAAACTTTGAATCTCCAGACCCGTTAGACACAACGGTTCTTTGTCCAAGAGAGGTTACTTGCTTTTTCCACTTTTCTGTCATCGTACAGTACTTTCCGACCTACTTCGGGAAAGCTCTCGTCCTTGGTTGTACTTTCTGTCAGAACGGGTTTCTTCTGCAAGTCTCTGCTGAGTATCTCCTTGCTAGGAATTTTATCGAAAATGCTAGGAGTACTCTGCTAGGCATCTTGATTGCTAGGCTCTTCTTAGCAATCTGATGATTCGATCTGCTGACTCCTTCAGCAGATGTAACTATACTATTGTAGTCTTCTGCTGATTGCTAGTGCTTAGCAGACTGCTTTGAATGCTTGCAGATGTTGACTCCTTCAGCATTCTGTTGTCGCTTTTCCTTTCGTCTGCTGAGTAATCCATTTAAGCAGTCTTTTCTTTGACATACGAATGCTTAATGCCTTAGCAATCTCTTTCTTCGCATTTGACTGCTAACTCCTTTAGCAATCTTCGTCATCTGCTAGGAATACTTCTAGCAATCTAATCTATTACAACTCAATACTTAGCTTATACAGGACATTACAAGAGTTGCTAGACTATACTAGAATTCAGCAATTGATCGACCAACGACTAAGCTTTGATTTAACAAAACCTATTACAAATTTGATCCTAAAGGGAGAATTACAAAATAATTCCCAACAATTTTCCCCTTTTTGGTGCGATCAAAGCCTACTATCAATTGCTGAGACTTAGTCGAAAAAATCTGAGTTTTACAATTTTTTGCTAGACATACTATCTCAGAATTTTACCAACTTAAAGTCCATAGCAAGATGATTGATTTTGTTAAAAATTAAAATTCCCTTTCAAAATATGCTGGGAAATATTCTCGCTTAAACCACAGGTAAATGCTGCAAATGTAATATGCTAGAAATCCTGGCATCCATAAGATCAGCAGACATTCACCAACCAATCAGCAACCAACAAAAAAACACAGCATCCACATTCAAAGTTGTTGAATACACGACAGGTGTATATCAACTAATGCACACACAAGCAAAATCAGAAAGTGGACAATGAGATTTTGTCGCGAATCTGATGATTTCATATATGATTGAGAAGTTTCAGGTTACAATGAAATCGATCAGAAATTCCAAAAAAAAATTGTACGAAGCTAGAGAGAGATCTTGTCTTTATGCATCAGGAGCATGCTTTGACTTGTCAATAGAATCCAGTTTGCTCATTGTCAGCGCTATAAATTTATCAATATATGCTTGGTGAGCCTCCCTCTCCTTTTCTTCTCTCTCCAATCTTTTCTCCATCTGTTCCATCTTGATCTCCATTTCCTTCCTCTTTAGCTCCTCTATTTTGAGCTTTCGCTCTTCTTCCTGTCTTGCAAGCTCAGCTTCTTCTTCTTTCAACCTTGCTTGCTCAGCAATCCTCTATTCTTCCCCCTCTTTGATCGCATAAAAAAAGGTGGTAGAAAAAGATTTGCTCAGCAATCCTCTATTCTTTCCCCTCTTCCTTATGCTCATCAATGTCGGATTTCACCTCAGCAACTTCGGTTCTGACTTCTGAGACTTCAAATCGAACCTCGTCTATTTCTCTCCTTATATCCGATGCTTCCACCGCCATTCTCTCAGACATGGTGGACACAACAGATTGTACGACAAATTGTACCACAGAATTCAAGAAGGAAGGGAAATCATGAGAACTCACCGGAGTAACAAGGAATGATATAGTTGAGGTCATTACAAATGATTGACTTCCAGTATTCGAAACCTCCTCCATCACAACATCTGCTACACCATGAGCAGCCAGATAGATAGCTTCTTCTTCAAATAAGCGCTGGGCTGCTCCCATGCCTTGAATGTGTTGAGCTAGCCTCCAGACCTTTGCTTCTGCGTCAGCAAGTTCAACAGCCTATGCTTCATCGGCAAGTGCTTGCAAGTACCCGGTCTCCTCTGTTAGCCTCTCCTCTTCTTCTAGCATCCAGGCCTCTGCTTGAGCCAAAGCCAATTTCTTGGCTTGATCAAATTTTCGTTGAGCAGCATAGTATAGGGCTTCCTCATTCATTATTCTCAGTGCTCCCTCCAAGATCTGATCATTCACATCAGCTCTCTGTCTCTTCTCGTATTGTATCAAGAATATGAATTTCCAGAAATGAGACAATCCTGCGATCACTATCCTCAAGCTCTGCGGCTTCTTGCTCAGCTACTTCAGCAGCCATCCTGGCCAGCAATCTTTCCTTCTTAAGTTTCTCATATTCTGCTTGTCGTCACCTGTGCTCAGCAGCTGCTCGTGCCTGGCGCTTTGACAGCTCGATTCTAGCATCGGAGATGCCATCTGGACCAAAGGTTGAGTTAGGCAAGGTCTGCGTCTTGGAGATCAGCCTGTGAGCCTTAATTGCTCGGAGTCGGGCAAACACTTGTTTATTCGAAAATTGCTTGGCACCAGCAACCTGGTCAATCCAACCATTCGCTCTTGCTTCTTCTGTTCTCCAAAAGTTGGCTCCTCTGAATGTGATCACAAGCATTCTCTCCGCGAAGCTTAGCTGGTACATTATATAATCAAACTTTCTCCAACGCCTGAACTCATCCGCCAATATCTTCCCTTCAGGCGTGGTCTCATCGATCTCAGTATAGAAGATGTTGGTGATATCTCTTCAACTTCAGCCAACACAAACTCTTCAATTTCGAAAACCATGGGAAAGAGATCGGAATTTACCTCCTCTGTTGGATCGACAGGTGCACACATCTGCGCCACTCTTCTGAGTTTGAATCTTGGACCTGGGAGTCCTAGGAATGGAACTCGGAGTTGTTCATTGTTAGCAGTGGAGATCTTCTTTAGGGTCTTGGCATTAAAGACATCAGCCGACTCTCCGTCTGAATTAGAGTCAGAAAAGCAAGTGTTGATGAAGCCTGGATCCTGCTCAGGATGTACGGGAGTTTGCTCTGGCTCAGCTGTTGGAATCTCAGCACCTTCCGCAGCAGTGCAAGCCTCTTCCTCAATATTAGCAATGTGAGCGTCATCCTCAGCACCAGCACTTCCAATGCTACTAGCAACTTGCTCAGCAGTTGGTCTCTCAGCACTCGCATTTCCAGCACTGCTAGCGCCTTGCTCAGCATGCGGACTCGAACCAGAAGTGCCAACACCCTCAGCATGGTGTGGCTCAACATCAGAATCAGAACTACTGCTACTGCTTGGCTCAGCATTCGGATCTCGGCACAAAATACTTCCTTTGCCTTTTGGATCTGGTTGCTCAGTGAATGCTCCATCGTGTAGCATTTGATCAAATGCTTTGTCAGATAGGGCTTCTTCTTCAGGCACTATCCTCTCAGCAGCAACAGGTTGAGGAGTGATTGCAACAGGAATCACTTTCTCCTTCCCTTTTGTGATAGCAGTGGCCTCTTCCATTGCCCCTGCTAGCAGCTGTGCGACTTTCTTCGTTGCTAGCCGGTCAACGGCTTTCTTAGCTTCTCGCTCATAAGAAGCCTGCTTGGCCTGCTCAAAGTTTCTATCTCTGGCGTCAAAATTCATCTGCTCCATCGTATTCTTGAACTTCTTCTTTTCTTTAGCCTTCTTTTCCTCAGCCCTCTTCCTCTTCGTCTCTCTTATCACTTTGAAACGCTCCTCAAGAGGTCGTTCAGACAATGGAGTATTGTCTAGCTTTTCTTCAGCAGCTGCCTTCTCTGCTGCGGCCTTCTCTGCTTTCTCCTTCTCCGAGATCAGAATAAGCCTCCGCCTTGTCTGCCGTTTTGGCTTCTCAGGAGAAGCAACGTCAGACTTCTTCCTCTTCGATATAGGGACTGCTATCACACCTAGAACAGGTGCTCGCAGTTCGGCTTGTTTCTTGGCCATGATCTCCTCAATCTGATCATCGGGCAGACGACCGAGCTTCTCGATTTCTTCCAAGTTCTAGAAGCACTGCTCTCTTTCCGCATTCTTTTTCATAGTAGTAACTTCTTCAGCAGTTAGAGGAATGGCTTGTTGTAGCACCATTTCACCAGTAGATGTCTTCGCTGCTAGGGTGGGTTGAGTCGGAGCTTGCTTCTTCCATAGAGGAATAAAATCTGTTGATGGCAGGGCTTCGCCTTCATCAAGCTCCTCTTCTGTGAAAATAGTCTCCAGAAACTTGCTGATCTTCAGTCCAAAATTGACATTGGACGTGAAGGTTCCTTCGTCTGGCTTTATCTTCAAATTCTTTTTGGCGTGGTCCAACCGCCGCTCGAAAAAGAATTGAGCCCAGTTGCCTGACGTGCCTCTAGAAGTTCACCCTCTAAAGAGCTTGTCAAAGAATAAATTGTCAACCCGGTTCCTTCTCCGCTTCGCCTATTAGAGTACTAAAGTACCGAGTGAAGTTGTGTAGCTAGGTAAATTTCAAGTCGTTGAGTTTTGTCTAAAATCCTACGAAAGCAATGTAAATCTAACTAACCAAACATAACAAATCATCATCATTTCATCAACAACTCACACAATCAATATCCAATCTCCGGTAAATCAAGACAACGAAGTATGCAATTAAAGAAAAGAGGATGTTGAATCAATTTTGGATGCAATCCATTAGGTCGATATTTGTTGTAAACTCAATTTAATTCCTATGAGGATGGACTCTCACCCTACCCTAGTCGATCCCCTGTCACGGTGAACCGACCGTTGATGAAACTACCACCTCAAACAGTCACGTTATCGGCTATAGCTCACTCCAAAAGGAACGTGAATCATTGCCCTATGCCATCTACCCGCACATGGATTGGATAAAGTAACACAAGGAAACATGCTAATCGCGACACTCATATCCGCGTAACGGCTGCAATACTCGTATCAATCATCACCTAAATTGGCTAATACCTACACTTAGGGATTGTGAAAAGGCTCTAGCATGCTCCAATCACACATAGAAAGGTAAACAATCAAAAATCAATTCTAATTTCATGCATCCTCTCTCAATTCAACATCCAATAGAAGTTTAGCTCATCATATCCATCAATTGTGCAATTACAAAATAGGATTTGTTGAAAATCATTACAATTGAGAATAGAAAGAAGATTCTTCCCTAATTTGGTCTTGTGTCTTGATCTACCAAGCTTGATTCTTCAAATTTCCTCCAAGGAATGTGGTTGAAGCTCCTTGGTTGTGGATGAGAAGAAAGGTAGTTACGATCGTGAGAGAGAATTCTGACTTCTAAAAATGAAATATGGCAAAAAGTTCTCTATAATTTCAATTCTCCCCCTTTTATAGACAAGAAAAATGACCCTCGGATCGCCCGGTCGAAGAATGGCTCGCCCGGTCAAAGTTAGAAACCGCCAGATTGTTGAGCAACAGGGCTGCTCGCCTGGTCCAAAACGGGCTCGGCCGAGCCACTCCTTGAACCATGGCTCGGCCGAGCCTGCACACGCTCGGCCGGTCGAGCTCTCTGAAATGCAGCTCGGCCGAGCCTGCACAAGCTCGACCGGTCGAGCTCTCTGAAATGCAGCTCGGCCGGTCTTGCACCGGCTCGGGCGGGCGACACCTCAAAACCTCCAACTCCGTGCGATTTTCCATCGAAACTCCACCGAAAATGCTCGATTATGCTCAAAACTGAACCTACACACATGAAACACACAAAACACGAAAACCAAACCAAAACACAACCAACCATGAAGAAAAACCTATGATACGGGCGTAAAATAACCAAAACAAGCACACAAACATACCAAAATATAGGTCAATTTACGCACGTATCATTGCCATTGATGCCATCCACCAGAGCCATCAACACAACATACTTCTTGGCTGATAACTCCGAGTACGAGCCGACATCACATTGAAACATCTTGATCACAAGCTCAGCAAGGAGCTTGTAATCCTCCTTGAACTGGTGTATGGGAGACTTTCCATGGGTGCGATGGGTCCTCCTGTATCTCTGGCTTCTTCCAATCATACCACCTCTCCTTCATTTTATCGATTTTTACCAATTTATAAGTGGAGACGCGGTCGCCTGAGTTCTTTAACCCAAACATCGTTGCAAGGACGTCGGCGTCTACGGTGATGATGGTACCGAATACAGAGGTTGTAAATGACTTATAGTCATTGAAAACTGACCTTGCATAAAATTCAGAGACCATGTGGGGATGAAATCTCTTCGACTTTGCAGATAGGTATTGAACCACTTGTGCATGCACTAATGCGTGACCTATTCAGGAAATTGTTCAGAAGCTAGGGGTGCGTATAAGATTATGTCCTTCAACACCTGCGCCGCGCATTTCTGAGCATCACAAAGCCCAGATTGTTCCTTCTTTCGGGCGAGAGAGACCAAGCGAGAGTAAGGAATCTTGGTATCAATATCATCTCTGGTTGCGATATCTGTGAACTCGGGTTCATGCCTTTTATCCAACCTTGTGCCTTTAGCGGGTTTGTAATAGAATTTTGATATATTCTCAGATGGGTTGGAGGATTCAGGGTTAGACATCTTTGAGAGGAAAAGGAGAGAATTTGGAAGGCTCTGGGATTCTAGGGATTCAAAATTGTTCAAAGTGTGGAAAGGTTTGAACGATGAATGAGGTTGAGTGTTTATACCTTCTGACTCAAGATCCAACGGTTGGGGAAACACCTTTTTCGGATTCAATCAACGGCTCAGATTCAGTGCGACCTTCCGTATGGTCACCCACGTCCCAAAAATGTTAAGTGCTTTTGACGTGTCACCTTCTGATTCGTCGTAGCCGTCTGCACGCATTAAATAAACTGCATCGAGTCCTATCAATTCGAATTCAAAACTTCCCACTTTGACTTCCTGAGACTGCTGAGAGCTTGGACTCAGCAATCTGCTAGCGTAGAAATCCTTAGCACTCAAGTATACTGCTGAGAACTTTAGCTCAGCATTCACGTGCTAGCAACAGATATTCTAGCTTCCAAATCTGTCAGCATCCTCATATTATCTGCTGAGAGCTTGGACTCAGCATTCAAGAACTTGTATTTATTATCTTGAGCCCTTCGCCGTCTGATCACCTTCCATCATTTCTGTCTCCGATTGGACATCCCTTGCATATCTGTCGATCAATCTCTCTAAGCAACTCTTCGAATTCCAAGAGAGGTACTGAACCGACGTGATCTTTTTGAAGATTTTTCCGTCCATTAATTATGAGAAAAGACAGGGGCTATTTTGCGTATAAATAACACCTTATGTAGAAAGTTTCGGCATCACTTTTGCTTTTCTACACATCATCTTCTCCATCTTCTCTTCATTTCTTCAAACCTAGACAGACTTTCTGCGATCATTTGAAAATGTTTTCTCCGCGAGAGCTCACCATTCACCAAAACCAAATTGTTCATGAGTCCGGCTTGTATGTAGAGTATGAGTCGGAGTACATCGTTGCGGAGGAGGTGATGGCTAGCATCCACCATAATGGACTGGAGCAGTTTGTCTGCTAAACTCCTCGTCACTTCCAGGAGTCACATCTCCAAAACTTCATCTATTCTTGCGTTCCTGCCGAGAACGCAGTATACGGCGTCTTCAATAATCAGCTCGTCCAATGGATGCCTGACACATTTGCTATGGACTTCGGCCTTTGCCGGGGTCCCGTGCAAGTATTGGAATACGGCCGAGAGGAGACGACACCAGAATGGAGGCTTGGGACAAGTGGAGGTACTCTCCCGTCTTTGAGTTTAGTCCGACGGCCTCCGCGTACGGTCTTAAAACATCGTACAAGGTGATTTTCGACATCATGAGCAGCATGATCATCGGCTTTGATTGCGATGAGTCGGATTTCACCAAGGAAGTTTGGAGAGCCATGATGGCGTTCGACGACAGGGATGACGTGGATTGGGCTGCGTTCATCTTCCAGGGCGTACGAGAGAGCGTCCAGTATTTTCCGGACGTTCTGCTCCCTTGCGAAATGCAGTTGAGTTGGCTCCTTAAGCGAAGATTTCCAGACATCGTTGCGGGCCACTCCAATCTCAGGGATTCTGATTTCTATCCGTTGAGGCCTCGTCCACCTTACTAGTCGTAGACGTTGTAACTCTCCTTCTTTCCTTGTATGATGTATATTCCCTTGTATATATTAAATATTGAAATGAAAAAGAAGTTTGCCCTTTATTGTTTCTGCATACTGAGTTACTCATGGTTGAATCTTGTCTTTGCATCCATAACATAGGAACCGCTGAGAGTTGGAACTCAGCAGTCATTGACTCAGCAATTGCATCTTCTAGCAAAACGTCCCAAATATAATCGCATATACATAGAGGTCTGTTGAGATCTAGGACTCAGCAACCAAATGCTTAGCAAATAAAAAATTCAGCAACTAGATTCAGTAGCACAAACGTAAGCTATAATACGTTTTTCTCCAATTTCTTCTAGAAATCCAGAAATACAGAAAGAATGAAAATAACAAATCATTCGTCTACAACATCGTCTAACTCCATAAGGCCTAACTTAATGCACAATTCTTTAAATCTGGCCTCAGCTAGCGGTTTAGTAAAGATGTCTGCTAGCTGATCTTCAGTGCATATATACTTCACATCAATATCTCCTTTCTCCTGGTGATCTCAAATAAAATTATGTCAAATGTCGATATGCTTAGTCCTTAAATGATGGAATGGATTTTTGGTTATGCACATCGCACTGTTGTTGTCACGGTGAATTGGCACACATTCAGGAGAGATATCATAATCTTGTAATTGCTGCCGAATCCACAAGACTTGCGAGCAACAACTAGCAGCTGCTACATACTCTGCTTCAGTGGTAGATGTAGCTACTAAGTGTTGTTTCTTGCTAAACCAACTAATCAACTTATGCCCGAGGAATTGGCAGGTGCCACTTGTGCTCTTTCTATCAATTTTGCACCCTCCAAAGTCTGAGTCAGAATAACCACTTAGTGAAAGACCATCAGACCTTGGATACCGAATTCCAAGTCCTTCTGTGCACTTTAGGTATCGGACGATCCTCTTACCAATATCCAAGTGAGATTTCTTAGGATTTGTTTGGTATCTTGCGCACACTCCAACTGCATAAGATATATCCGGTCTGCTAGCAGTTAGATAGAGTAGAGAGCCGATGATACCTCTATAATGGGTTGGATTCACATCTTCTCCTCCTTCATCGAGGCTGATTTGGCAACTTGTGCTAATGGGAATCATTAGACTCTTAGTCTTCTCTGGGCAATACTTAGCGATCAGGTCGCGAGTATACTTCTTTTGATGAATAAATATCCCTCCATCTGATTGCTTGACTTGAAGTCCTAGGAAGTAGGACATTCAGCCCATCATGCTCATCTGAAAATTGCTTTGCATGAGCTGAGAAAACTTATCACATAGCTTCGGATCCTTCGAGCCAAACATAATGTCATCCACATATATCTGCACTAGCAAGATACTTCCTTCATCTTTGATTCTGAAAAGAGTCTGATCAATCTTTCCGTTCGTGAATCCATTTGCTAGCAGGAACTTAGATAAAGTTCCATACCACGCTCTTGGTGCTTACTTTAAGCCATACAAGGCTTTCCTGAGCCTATACACTTGATTACCTTGCTCGAAGCCAGGTGGTTGCTCAACATACACTTCTTCTTTGAGCTCACCATTCAAAAATGCACTTTTTACATCCATTTGCAATACTGGGAATTCGTTGTGAGCAGCACATGAGAGTAACAACCGAATTGCTTCCAAACGAGCCACTGGAGCAAACGTCTCATCATAGTAAATTCCCTCGCATTGTCTGTAACCTTTTGCTACAAGACGTGCTTTGTTTCGAATGACCATTCCAGACTCGTCCTTCTTATTCTTGAACACCACTTCGTTCCAATAATTCTCTGATGCTCTGGTCTATCTACTAGATCCCACACATGATTGCGCGTGAACTCTGCTAGCTCTTCCTGCATAGCATTCACCCAATCTGGACACCGTAGAGCATCTTCGACCTTCGTAGGCTCCTCGTGCGAAATATAGCACGCTAGCATCGCATTCCCTTGTCTCGTCAGAGTTGGATCATTGATGTCACCTAGAACATCATCCAAAGGATGATCACATAACTATTTTGGCCTTAGATTGCTAGATTCTGGAACGTCAGCATCGTCCTCGCCTGCTGGGTTGTTGTCTGCTACAACATTCTCCTCAGCAATCTCTGGGAGGTCAACATTCTGGTCCTCAGCATCCTGATTCTCAGCATCGGGAACTTCAGCAACAGGACGCTCAGCACCTGCAGCTTCAACAACCGGAACTTTAGCATCTTCAGCAACATTCTCAGCAACCGGAACCTCAACAGCGGGTATCTCAGCAACGCCTTTGCCAAGATCTTCAGCAACGCCCACACCTTCTTCAGCATCGAAAGATGGCTTTGAGATTTCCTCATCTTCTTCGTCTAGAGATCCCATGACTTCCAGATTATTATTAAGATAAATTTGGGTGGTGGCCTCAGCATGATCATTAGCATCACAGGCCTGGTCAGCAGTCTGATCACCTGCTGAGTGCGTCATCGCTGGATTAGAATCATTCATAGACCTAGTCGAATCAATACTCATATTTTCAAAATAATTCAAGATTGATTGATTATGGACATCATTGGTCTCATGATTACTATCCCTTTGTTCTTTGATAACCCTACGCACTAGAGTAGACTTATCAAAAATTGCATTGCATGTTATCTCCACAAGTTGAGTTGTCTTGTTTAACACTCGATAGCCTTTGTGAGAATGGTGTCCCTATCCCAGGAAAACACCTTCATCAGGCTTAGGCAAAAAAGTGTTAAGTTTTGACTTCCCATTATTATGGATATAACATGTCGAACCAAAAGCACGAAGATGAGTGATCGAAGGCTTACGACCATTGTACACTTCATAAGGAGTTTTGTTGAATGTGCCATTTACTGCGCTCCTATTCTGAGTGTAACATGCAGTCATCACGACTTCTCCCCAATACTTTCCACTCAATCCAGAGTCAACAAGCATGGACCGGACTGCTCTACGCTCTGCTAGTCCATTCTGCTAGGGAGTCCTAGCAGTGGACTTCTCATGACCAATATCGGCTTCTGCGCAAAAGTCCATCAAAATTCCATTGCAGAATTTGGTTCCATTGTCCGATCTGATCCTTTTCACCGTCACCTCTTTACTATTTTGCTCTTTAAGAATCAGCTCCGGTAGTAGGATCTTGACTTCGTCCTTGGTCCTTAGCAGGCGAACTCATGTGTACCTGGAAAAGTCATCAACAACCACTAGTGTATAAACTTTCTTACTTACAGTGGATGGAGTGAATGGGCCGAATAGATCCATGTGCAAGAGCTCAAGGATCCTCTCTGATGTGGCCTTTTTCGGGTTTGACTTGAAAGATGCCTTTGTCTGCTTCCCTTGTTGGCAAGCTTTACACACACCTTTCTTTCGAAAGATTTCTTCGGGCAATCCTTCAACGAGCTTGTGCTTGGCGCGGTGGTTGATGGTTTTGAAATTAAGATGCGTCAACCTCTTGTGCCAAAGCCAATTCGTTTCCTCTTTGTTCAATGCTACGAAGTATGAATGTTGTTGACCGCTTTACCAATCAGCAATGTATAGACCATCCTTGCGGATGCATCTTAGATTCACTTCTCCTGTAACATTGTCAACAATCTCACAACTAGTACTTATAAAATAAACGTTGTACCCATTTTCAGTAAGCTGGCTGATGCTTAGAAGATTATGCTTGAGATTTGTTACGAGGGCAACATTCACTATGCGAAGTCCATTCTGCTCGATGCATCCTCGTCCAATTATTCTTCCTTTACTGTTGTCACCGAACATGACGCTTGGGCTATACACTCTTTGAAGATCTGTGAATAATTCTTCTTGCCCTGTCATATGCGCTGAACAACCACTATCAAGGATCCACTCGTTTGACATTCTTGATGTCTTAGCGCTCGGATCCTATTCCTGCAAAAGAAATCAAGTTGATTTAGGTACCCGCTTAGCATCGGGTCCTGCAGGATTAGCGTGAACCATTGTTCCTTTCGGAATCCACATCTTGGTGATTCTCAAAATTTTCTTCTTGATGTCACCATCAGCAACCTTCTCGACTTTTTGATATGCATGTTTAACATGTCGTGCATGAGGTGGAGTGGTGATCTTCTTAGCCTTCACAGTCCTTTCAAGTGAAAAGTGTTTGGACTCGAGCCTCACATAGGTGTTCCTCCTATGTGGTGTGTATTGATGATATTGAGGTCTTACTGCATGGTAGTTAACCTGCTTGCCCCTAGCAAATATAGGATTTAGCTTCCTAGCAATAGGAACATAATGCTTAGCACTCATCCTAGATTCTGCTGAGTAAGTCTGTCTAGCAGACACACGGTAAGTGCTCTGCTGAGATCTAGCACTCATCCTGATACTCTGCTGAGCAGTCTGCTTAACATTCTGCCGAGTAGTCTGCTGAGCATTATGCCTAGCATTCTGCTTGACATTTTCCTTAGCATTCTGCCTAGCAGTGGATGACTCAACAATCATCTTATCTTTGCCTTTATCATCAACAAACAATTTTCCAGCAGAAACAAAATTAACATTCTTTTTCTGCTTCGAAGTCTCATTATTGCTGCTACGACTATGCCCAACTCCAGATCGGTCATAATGACGTCTCTGTTGGCTAACAAGGCTATTTAAAACATCCTTGCTCGTCGTGTACGCGCAAATGCACTTTTCATCAGCTTTGCTTTTCAAAGTTAAATTCTCCTTTTCAAGATTTTTAAAATTTTCAGAAAGAGTGGAGAATTCATCCTTGAGTTTCGAAAAATCCTCACTTTCAGACCTTAGTCTTTCGACTTCTTCGGTCAAAGATGTAACTTTTAATTTTAGTGAGGCATTCTCTCCTACGATAGCATTCCTAATTTCATACATCTTAGAAAATTCAATGGAAAGCTTCGTAAGATAATCATCCTCAGAATCTAGAAAAGATTCCTCCGATTCATGCATGATTGCTAAGCTAGGAATGCTAGTAGAGGTTACCTCATGATTGTCGACTGCTAGAGCCAATTCACCAGGTTGCTTAGCATCAGCATTTGCTTCATCTTCCTCCACAATATTTGCCATCAGCACCATCATGGCTTCTTCTTCCTCGTTGGATGAATAATATTCTTCTTTGTTATCCGGGATATTAGGTACTTCGGTCCTTGTCAGCAATGCCTTGGACACTGCTCGGACAACTCTTTGCTCAAACCTTTGTCTGAGGCACTCCCTTTATTCTGGACTCACCCTTGGACACTCATGCTTTAGATGATCAGGAGATTGGCACTCGAAGCATGTCCTGGGCTTCCTTTCTGATGGGCGCTGGTTTGAAGCAATCTTTGCTTCCTTTTCGGCCTTAGCTTCCATCATCAAATTCTGGAGCCTTTTCATCTGCTCTTCCAACTCATTGATCTTTTGGTCTTCATTCTGAGAGCTAGAGGTTGAAGGAATCTCCTTGGTTGGTGTTGCTTGAGCAGATCTCTCCTGGTTGTGGAATGGCTTTCTTGGCAGCTTCCACTTGCCAGTATCTTTCTTGACGAAGTACGCCAAGTCCTCAGAGTATCCATCATTTGATGACGTAGGTTTCACCAAAGCAGCCCCGTTCTTCTTTGACTGCTGTATAATGAACTCATGAGCTTTAAGTTGTGAAAATACCTCAGATGTCGTCATTTTGCTGAGATCCTTCTCACTTAGGCTTGTCATCTTGACAAACCAATCACTTCTTGGGAAGAGTTTTGATATTATCTTATTGTTCATCTCCCCATTGTCATATGTCTTGTTCACGTTCTTGAGCTCTCCTATGATTGTGTTAAATCGTTCTTCCATGGCCTGTATCGTTTCACCTGGAATCATAGAAAAAGACTCATACTTATCTACAACTACCTGTAATTTGTTGCGTTTCATCTGCTCAGTTTCCTGGGAAGATTCGCACACGTAATCCCACATTTCCTTAGTTGTCTTAAAGTCAAGGGCTTTGTCGGCCATCAAAGGGGGTAGACTATCAAGGATCAACTTCATTGCTAGGTATTCCAGCTGACCCCTCTTCTTGTCTTCCAACATCCATTCTTCATAAGATTTTACTACCATTTGAGGACGTGGTTGACCATCAGCAGGTGCACCGACCGCAGTGTTGACCTTCATGATTTGGATGGGTTCTTTGGTTAGCACATCCCCCATCTATGGATGGATACTTTGAAGCTGGATAGTTGAAATCTTCTTCCATGAATCGAATCTCTCTTTGTTGTACTTGGGTAGAGTATGAATCATCTTGCAAGACTTTAGATACCTGAGCTAAAAAGAAAGCAATAGAGAAGCGCAAGGAAAATGTAGATCTGGTTAAAAGCGACTCAGAAACGGAGAGTCTGTTATGACCTCCGCTCTGATACCACTTGTTGGTCCCGATTTACCAGAGTCGTCGTGCTTAAACAGAAACACGAAATGCAGCGGAAGTACTTAAATCTTATCTTGCATTTAATCTTCTCTAAATGTTTAGCTTTAAGTTCAAGTATGTATTAGATTGTTTCAAGATATACACTAGCAACTTGATGTTACTAGGTTTCAAATCTAACGGTTCTTTGAATCTCCAGACCCGTTAGACACAACGGTTCTTTGTCCAAGAGAGGTTACTTGCTTTTTCCACTTTTCTGTCATCGTACAGTACTTTCCGACCTACTTCGGGAAAGCTCTCGTCCTTGGTTGTAATTTCCTGTCAGAACGGGTGTCTTCTGTAAGTCTCTGCTGAGTATCTCCTTGCTAGGCATTTTATCGAAAATGCTAGGAGTACTCTGCTAGGCATCTTGATTGCTAAGCTCTTCTTAGCAATCTGATCCTTTGATATGCTGACTCCTTCAACAGATGTAACTATACTACTGTAGTCTTCTGTTGATTGCTATTGCTTAGTAGACTGCTTTGAATGCTAGCGGATGTTGACTCCTTCAGCATTCTGTTGTCGCTTTTCCTTTCGTCTGCTGAGTAATCCCTTTAAGCAGTCTTTTCTTTGACATACGAATGCTTAATGCCTTAGCAATCTCTTTCTTCGCATTTGACTGCTAACTCCTTTAGCAATCTTCTTCATCTGCTAGGAATACTTCTAGCAATCTAATCTATTACAACTCAATACTTAGCTTATACAGGACATTACAAGAGTTGCTAGGCTATACTAGAATTCAGCAATTGATCGACCAACAACTAAGGCTTTGATTCAACAAAACCTATTACAAATTTGATCCTAAAGGGAGAATTACAAAATAATTCCCAGCAGAGTGGTTTTTGAGATTTCCATCCGTTCTTATTTTGAGCATACTAAGCTTCCACTTTGGCTCTCGGCTACGAAGCGCTAGCGACATTTCTCATCCGCAGAGCCTGTAGAGGTACTTGTGTTTATATTTATTATTTACATAGTGGTTTACAATTTTTTTTTGTTTATATTTTACTTTAATAGTTTTATTATCTTTTTCAGACTAGACGACCTTCATTGTTCGAGCTGTCCGAGGATGGCATAGTGCGATTTGCAGATCGCGTAGCCCAACCATTAGCTGATTGGCTCGTGCAGCCACTAGCAGATTGCCTTCTGCAGCCAGTGGCAGATCGGCTCCTGGATCCACTTGCAGATCACCTCATGGATCCACTGGCGGGACAACTTGTGCAGCCATTGGCAGATTGCATGATTGATCCAGTGGCTCAATGACTTATTCAGCCATTGGCATATCGCATTATTGATCCAGTGGCTCAGCGACTTATTCGGCCAGCGGCAGATATATAAGCAAACATTTGCTCTAAACCTCTCTCCATAGAGGTGGAATAAACCCTTCCACCCTTATCTCCTCTCTCTCTCTCTCTCCCCCCTCCACCACCCTTATCTCATTTTTCTCCGCCTCTCCTGCCATGGCTTCTTCTTCATTGGGTATCAGCTCCGTGCCCCGAACTAACCCCTCGCTCGAAATTTACCGAAAACCAACTCCTCCGACCGTGCTCCTCCATTTCTCCGCCGCTCACAACCCATTCAGACTCTTTTCTTCCCGCGCTAACTCCGTTGTCGGCCCTTCCATCTCCTTCGTTCCTTCGGCTGTCGCGACGCCGAATTCATCCGTATTGAGCGAGGAAGCTTTCAAGGGGCTCGGAGGGTTCGGGAATGGTTCGCTTGACGTCAGTGATACTGACTACGAATACTCTGAGGGCGAAGCGGAGGGGATTGAGGCAGTAAATGAGAGTGAACTCTCTATTTCTGAATTGCGTTTGCCGCAGCGCCTCGTTGACACGCTAGAGAAGCGTGGAATTACTGAGCTTTTCCCCATTCAGGTATAGTATATATGAATACACTCAATTTTTGCATTTTTTTACGTGTATATTTTCCATTTGGTTTTTTTACGGTTGAGAAGTGAGAGATAAAGAAGAGTTTTGGGGGAACACAAATTGTGTAGTTCCAAGTTTTTTGCCTCAATTTTGTGTTTATAGTATGCATCTTCATTCTAGAATATTTTCTCTTCTCTCTACTGTATTACTTTACACGGTAAATGCATCTCTTAATGAGCTTACTTTGCAATTACTGTTCTCTTATTGATTAAAGCATGTATTTTCAGATGCACTTGATCTTCATCGCGATCTTTTTTTGCTAACTACGTTTTGCAACCAATTGTTGCACTTGTTTTTTCGGCGTATGCAGAGAGCTGTTCTAGTGCCAGCACTGGAAGGTCGGGATATAATTGCTCGCGCAAAGACTGGCACGGGAAAAACGTTGGCGTTTGGCATTCCAATACTTAAAGCATTGGATGACCTGGGACAAGGAAGAGACTCTCTAAGGTGTTGTTATACTAGATAAGGTGCTGCATTAATCTTCTTTATTGTAGTGAAACTAACGTTTCTCTATTTGTTTGAAGACGGGGGCGGCTTCCAAAGGTGCTGGTCCTAGCACCTACCAGGGAATTGGCTAAGCAAGTTGAAAAAGAGTTAAAAGAGTCTGCTTCACATTTGAATTCAGTTTGCATCTATGGAGGGGTATCATATATTACACAACAATCTGCACTTTCCCGTGGAGTTGATATTGTGGTTGGAACCCCTGGTAGAATCATTGACCTCGTGAAAAATAATAGCCTAAGATTGGAAGAAGTTCAGTACTTGGTCCTCGATGAAGCAGATCAAATGCTTGCTGTAGGATTTGAAGAGGATGTAGAGTTCATTCTTGAAAAACTTCCATCAGAAAGGCAAAGCATGCTTTTCTCAGCCACCATGCCGCCCTGGGTAAAAAAATTGGCAAGAAAATTTATGGACAATCCTTTGACCATTGATTTGGTAAGTTCCATTTATAAACAGAAACATGGCTTTCAATATCTGAATATGGTGCAGTACTTTGTTGCATGTAATGTTTTGTTGCATCATATAATCTGAGTGCATTTCAGAATCTTCAATCTATAATCTGACTTCACATCATTTTATTGTCAATGCCAGGTTGGTGATCAAGAGGAAAAGTTAGCGGAAGGGATTAAATTGTATGCATTATCTACCACAGCTACTTCTAAGCGGACGATTCTCAGTGATCTTGTGACAGTATGATTTAACTGCAACTTTTCTGCATTTATGTGGTTACACATTTTGAGTTGTAAATTCTGTTAATACTTAATAGATATATCACTTTAGGCTGGTTAACCATCAAATTGTATTTTTGTTCTCAGGTTTATGCTAAGGGTGGAAAAACCATTGTTTTCACACAAACTAAACGGGATGCTGATGAAGTCTCTTTGGCTTTAACAAATAGTATTCCATCAGAAGCACTGCATGGTGACATCTCTCAACATCAAAGAGAAAGAACCCTAAATGGTTTTAGACAAGGAAAATTCACTGTTCTTGTTGCAACTGATGTTGCTGCACGTGGACTTGATATACCCAATGTAGACCTTGTAAGTTCATTGGATGTTGTTGATTTACTTCGTTTATATTGTGTTCGTTTAAGGGTATTGGTGTTACGAATTATGCTTGAAGATGATGAACTTGAAATCATGGATAGTCTGAGTTTGGTCTTATTTACTTGTGTGCCCCTGGTAGTGAAACATATCCTTCTTTGCATCAGTTTAGAGTGAGATATGTCTTTATAGGTAGCATATAATTGGTATTCATTTGACTTTTTCTTATGACCTATCTTTTTTCTCCTTCTCCAGATTATCCACTACGAGCTTCCCAACGACCCTGAAACATTTGTGCATCGATCTGGACGGACAGGTCGTGCAGGAAAACAAGGCACAGCTGTTTTGATGTTTACTGGTAGTCAACGCAGGACAGTCAAAAACCTTGAGAGGGATGTTGGGTGCAGGTTTGAATTTATCACTCCACCCTCGGTTGAACAGGTTCTTGAGTCATCTGCTGCGCAAGTTGTTTCTACCCTTAGTGGAGTTCATCCTGAGTCTGTTGAGTACTTTAACCCAACTGCCCAAAAGCTGCTTGATGAACAAGGAGTTCAGGCACTTGCTGCTGCTCTAGCAACTTTGAGTGGCTTTTCCCAGCCTCCATCATCTCGGTCTCTTATTACTCATCAGCAGGTTAACACTAAATTGCAAGTTTCTGTTATTCGAGTGTTTTATATTATTTGACATAATGGTACATGTCCTACATTTATATTGTATCATAGTATGTGTCAACTACAGTGGACAAATATTATGTGATGTTCATTACACGCTCATATTCTTATGCTTGTACAAGTATTATATTTGACCCATTTGTTTGCCTTCAGGGTTTTCTTACATTACAGCTGACCCGTGAAAGTAGTTCTCGAGGATATCTAAATGCAAGATCTGTTACTGGGTTTCTATCTGATGTTTACTCTCCTGCGGCTGATGAAATAGGAAAAATCAATCTTATTGCTGATGAAAAGGTGAGTGTACAAAGATGATACAATTGCATTTTTCTGCTAAGGAGTTCTACTATGTTGATTATTTATATAAATAGTTTATAGTCTTAATGATTTATATATTCTCTCAGATTCAAGGAGCAGTATTTGATCTACCTGAGGAGATTGCAAAAGAATTACTAAATAAGGAGCTACCACCTGGGAACACTATTACCAAAATCAGTAAGGTGAGCAAAATTTGGGTTTTATATTCTCAGTGAACCAACAGGCCACTTATTCATTGTGAGAGTTTGAGTTCTGTTTATCTGATTAGTTGGCAAGTCTTGGATGTACATTAAGGCCAAATTCAGTTACTGGTAGATGAGTATTCATTTGTTTAATCACGTGTTAATTATTTAGTTCTTTTAATTAGGAAATTTATTTCAATTAGGATTCTTGTTTAGTAAGTTTTCAATATCAGTTAGGACTCTAGTTTTTATTTTGTCTGTTTCAGACAATTTGTCATTAGACCATTATTCTGTTTCTGTTAGTCACTAATATTGGTTCAATTTGCATCTTGATATTGTGCAGTTGCCTCCGCTCCAAGACGATGGACCTCCAGGTGATTTTTATGGAAGGTTTTCAAATAATGAGAGGCGCTCTAGCTCAAGGGACAGGAGAGGTTCAAGATCTTCTGATGATTTTGAGGATGGTTTCAGAAGTGGTCGCAGTAGCAGAAGTGTGAATAGTTGGTCCAAGAACTCTAGAAGCAGTGGCAGTGGTTGGCTAATTAATGATAAGCGATCAAGCCGGCCTTCTTTTGGGGGCAGAGATTCAAACCGATCACCATCTTTTGGGGGCAGAAGTTCAAGCCGATCATCATCTTTTGGAGGCAGAGAGAGGTATAATCCAATAGGGTGCATACTTTCACTTATTTTATGAAAAGCAGAGAAACGATAATGATATTTCATCTTGATCAGAGATAAAATCAAGATACCTAAAAGATGCTTTTCATGGGTGTTTTCTAAATTTTAGGAATTATGTATGTGTTTAACAGAGGCTTTGGAGGTGCATGCTTCAACTGTGGGGAAAGTGGTCATAGGGCATCAGAATGCCCTAGCAATGGTTATTGATTTGTACTGTCATACTCAACTTAATAGCACGTGGAAAGTTGAGGATACAGCTACTCTCGAACATGGTCTTTTGCCACAGCTGGTAAGTGTTGCTGAAGATCCAAACAACCAACACGTAGAGAAGTGTCATATGGTTGCTCTTGTGGAATCATTATATTATCCGTCCCCCACAACATTCATTGCTGTTGGATTTGATAATAGGAAAATATGCATAGATTGATGGTGTGTTTGACCATTTTGTACTTTTGTGATGGCAAGATTTTGAGGTTTACCGCAGCCAACTGGTAAGTTGTATTTTCCAGTGTATTGGTTGTTATATCTGTTAAAATGCCACGCCACTTTATATTTGATTGCCATACATTTGGATTTTATTAGTGCATCTATTTATAGAGTTTATGTCGATTTGCATATTATCATACATGATCAAGATTTATTTAGTACGCACAGATCATGAGTTGCTCTCATTATTAACAATGAAAATGACAGAGAAGTATGATAGGACTTATCTTTGAATTTCACAACATCATTTTTTAGTCCTACTCCTACATCAGATTCAGAAGGAAAGATAAATCAATCTGAAAAACAATACTACTGTTTTGAAATAGACACGTAATAATGTATTAAAGACATGTTTATTAAATACCATTAGGACATATCCTAATGTGCGACACTATGTCATTGAATTAAGTTGTTCGTTGTAAGCAAATCATTCTTGGTGTAGAAAGAGGAAAGGTTTTGATTTAAGTTAAGTATATATGATATGTTTGGAACAATAAATTAACAATTAATTTTGTGTGTAAGAGGATAGCTAGGTTGGGTAGATGGCAAAATTAAAGAACTAAACCAACTTGGGAAAGCAATTATTTGTGCTGATATTAATGGGGTTAATTAAGTGTCATCAGTCTTGGCCAAGTCTATTGGAAATCCCAACTCAATATATTCTCCTTTTCATTAAGTTTGCAATTCAATATATTTTAGATACTTCAACGGAAATCTTGGTTAAGGCCTTTTACTACACTTAGTGATTTGCAATTGATTGCATAGTGTAATTTTGATTGGCCGAGTTGTCCTTTAACTTTGTCGGTCTTTGTTGGTCCCGAAATCAGAGTAAAATATATTGCAGCCGAAATAAATATGTAATGCACTAGTGGTAGAAGCATAAATGGCCCAATCACGATAATTCGTGAATAATTCAAATTCTAATTGCTTAATGAAAAATCAACCCTAATGAGGATTTAAATACCCCAAAATCATATCTAAAATATCTCAACTAAATCTAAGAAAATAAATAATCAAATCTATTAAGAAATAAATATCTTAATCATAAAATAAATAAAATTAAACTAGAAAATAAATACTCAATTCTAAATATATAACAGAAATTAAATAAATAAACTTAAACTTAAATAATAAAACTTCATCAACGTAACCCACAGGAAGTGGGCTCCTGCCCGTTCCGCCAATTTCATTTTTTGAGCCTACTCGTGGTTCTGCTTCATATCAACTTGTTCTCCGAAACTGATTGAAACTCAGTTTCGGGTTTAAGTAAGTAAATTTTAAGCTTATGAAGTTCTATAAACTTCAATACTTAGTCAAGTATTGAAGGTTTTAAAGTAAATTTGAATGAAACTAAGTATGTTGAATCTTAAAAGAAAGCTAGTAAATAACTCAGGATATTATAGTGGTTCGGATTTAATATCCTACTTTCACTCTTTCGAACTTAATCGGGAATCCACTAAGTATAAGATTACAAGCCTTCCTGCGATCTATGAATAACCCGTTGACACTCTGTCCTTCGGTCTGCTATCGTCACTCGTTTGGAAACTTCTTGCAAGCTGACTCAGTCTTCGGGTCAAAGTGAGGACGTACCTCGCGTTTCCTATACATTTTATAAATTTATAAATCAATATATATATATATATATATATATATATATATAATAAATATACATTAATCTTCATAAACATAAAAAAAAAAGTATAAATAGGGGAAAATGCCCTAAATTATTGAAGTTTTTGAAAAAAATACCCCAATCTATTTCTATAAGTTAAAAATACCCCAATCTTTACTTCTATTTATGAATTATACCCCAAGTTATTGATATTTTGGGAAAATACCCCAATGTATTATTATTAATTAAAATTACCCCAATCTTTAACTTCGTTTATGAATTATACCAAAACGAGAAATATTATTGGCTCACGCAATAATGGCAGTCAAAATAACTATCATCTTTCGTATTAAATTAATGTACTAAATAATCAATATTTGCTATGTATTCAAATGCATTTATCATCCAAAAAGTATTTAAAACTTCATGTTCTGCTCTTTTTTTTTTTTATTTCCTTCGGTTGCTTGAATTCCTTATTTTTTTTTCTCGCAATGCATATTTTGACATTTGATCTTGTATCGAAATGTATGCTCCTTTGTCTTGGATTGGACATTACACCAACCGAAAGAAATAAGAAAAAGAGTAGAACATGAAGTTTAAATACTTTTCAGAATATATAAAAAATATTGATTACTTACTAAATTAAATTTAACACAAACGAAGATAGTGGTTTTGACTGCCATCTTTGTATGAGCTAATAATATTTCTCGTTTTGGTATAATTCGTAAGCGAAATTAAAGATTGAGATATTTTTAACTAATAATAATATATTGGGGTATTTTTTCTAAATATTAATAGATCAGGGTATAATTCATAAATAAAAGTAAAGATTAGGATATTTTTAACTTATAGAAATAGATTGGGATATTTTTCCGAAAACGCTAATAGTTTAGGGTATTTTCTCCTATTTATCCTATAAATAATATAAATATATATCTATACAAACACATATAGTTTAGTCGATTTGGTTTTTAAACTGAAACCATAAAAACCGAAACTAAATATACAAAAAATTGAACAAAAACTATCGATTTGGTTTGATTTTTGGTTCGATTTTGTTCACTCCTATTTTCACTCGGAATCACTTGGCAGACATCTTCATCAAGCCACTTGCACGACGACAATTTGTTTCTTGGCACGTTGGGCATTTGAAATCCCCATGCTCTAATTTAAGGAGGAGGTGTTAGTATATAACTATATGTATAATAGGGTATTGATTATACATTAACAACTCGTTTTATATGTCAAAATAAGAATAAATTTGAACCATTAAAAATCAAAATCAACGCATATCATTAACTCAAATCTGTCTCAGTTTCAGTGCATTATTTGTGTTACTGTTTAGCATTCAAGGGCAAAAATGTGAAAAATATATATTTAATCATTTCATATTTCTCAATTAAAAAAATATAAAATGCATATGTTAGATGCAAAAAATGCAATTTTTTTGAAAAAAAAACGCAGTATATGACTAATGTGAAAAATGCACCTAATATTCATAGAGAATGAATATACCTCTGAATAAAAATGCGTCGTATTCATGTGAAAATATGTATCAATTGATGCGAAAAAATGACGCTACTTGAGATATTTTCTATTCATAATTGATGATTTTTTTTTATTAAAAACGTAAACACAATGAATAACATAAAACAGCTGAATACGAAATCACAACAAATCTTCTAAATTGAACATATGGAATATGGATATCATATGAATCGTTGTAAAAATACGTTTAATTTAATATATAATTCATAAAAAATAGATTTAAATTGAGAAAGATATAATAGTTTGATTATAATATGAGCAAATCAGAATGTTCAGATATAAAGATAGAGAAGACGACTACTCAATTAATTTAAAGGCCAAATTACTAAAATATCATAATTACTTTATTTAGTTAGTGAATCTTGAATTATCATAATTATTAGATCAATAAAATACATGATCCATATTTTTTTTATTTAACATATGAGGAGCCTTTAATATATGATCATTATTTTCTCTTTATATATATATATATATATATATATAGGGAGTGACTCACATACTAAAAATTAGTTTGTGCTAAATAGGAATGAATCTACACCATTCATCTAAAAAATTCAATGGTTGAGATTAAAACATTTTCCCAGATTTTATGCTTTTTTGCTTTATAAATCATGCTTAATCAAATTAAGCACGATTTATAAAGCAATTAAGCACGAACGAAAATTATGCTTAATTTTTTAATCTTTATGCTTTAATCTCAACCATTGATGCTATCAATCCAATGACTGAGATTCATTCCTATTTAGCACAAACTTTAATTTTAGCACTTGAGTGGATCTCTATATATATATATATATATAACATTATCAATTTAACACAAAATATTATAAATACTACATCGTATTATTAATGCAAGATCTAAAAAATAATTAAATTATTGATTCAAAATTTAAATAAGATCAAGAAAATTTCTAATTCAAGAATCAAAAAATTATAAAATTCTGAATTGAGAATTATTTTTTAAATCTTGAATGATACTAAAACTATCTTTTTAATTAGGTGATGGATTGGTAATATTTTATTCAATTGTCACTTCATTTGTATTCTATCATTGACAAGATTAGGAAGGATTCGATTCACAATATTAACACAATTTCATCCATAAATCTTGATTTGTTTACGAAGGAGAAGACTTGCCAGCAAGGTAACATCGAACTAAAAAGCCCTAAAAAATGAAACTAAAAAAACACATCACCACTATCAGACATGAGTTCCTAATGATGCAATTAATAGCTTTCATATAGTCAAGCTAGCAAGTCATACGACTTATCTTATAATGCACGTGATCAGAGTAGTTATATATTACTTAGAAAAGATTGGTGAAATCTTTGCTTGCCTCCGAGATTGCATTCCAATCAAACATTAGTCCTTCCGGTGGAACGATGCTTGTGGCCACCGCCGCCTGCGGCTGCATGGAGGCCGGGAAGTATGAAACAAAACCGGTGGCACTCATGCTGTGGTACTCATACTCAACCAGGTTGGATAGAGATGGTGAAGTGTTTATATTGACTAATTTGTGGAGATCATGGGAGGAAGATGGGAATTGGAGCAAACCCTTCATTGGATCATCGTCTTCAAGAGGAGCAGCCACTGACGAAGACGGCGCCGGTGAAGTGAGGCAGCGGGGGAGAGACGGGTACTGGTCTTTGATTCCGGCTCTTTTGTGTACGCGGCAAAGAGAAATCTCCGCCTGCAGCAACATTGAAATTTTGAAAATATAAATTATTATTTTTTTTCATCTTGTGCAGAGTGTTTAATGTGTGCAAGTTTGAATTTTTGAAACAAAAAATCATGCATATCTCATCTGTAACATTTACAGCAATAAGAAATAGAGAAAATTTCTCAAGTTTCTATTTACTATAGCCTTTAATTTCCTCTATTAATGTTTCTACACACATTCAAAAATCTTGAATAACTCAGACTTAACTGAAATCATGATCCATAGATAACTGATTATATACACGAGTCTGATCTTTCTTACAAAAGTACTTAAATTATTTATATTAAATATAGTTTATAATTTAGGTTTTACATTAAATGGCTTTTATAATATAATTATCGAGATCCATAGTGTTATTTATATTTATCCAAATAAATATTATTCATTAGGACTATTAATATATAAGAATCAAAGTATAATATCACACTTATTATATACTTTTGAATGTTTTATTCTCAGATTGTCATTAATATTCCCTTGGTTTATAGCTTATATATATGTTTTTCATAGTGAATTATACAACTCTTCAAGCTTATAAGTTTTGCAATCATGCTGGAATATCTTATGTATAATCAAAATATATAAATTTATCAACTCCAGAAAAATATATAGTGAAGACATATACCCTTTAGTCATATATATTAATAAATAATCTACTACAAATAAGTGAGTGCAACTCCTAGTATTAGGATTCGTCAAAAACTAGGTTTACGAAGCCAAACCAATTAATCTTAAAATATTCTTTTTTGAATGAATTTAAGAAATATGTTGATCTAAATCAAGGGTTTGACATTGACAACATACATACCTTTTGGAGGCGTTGTGTTTCATGGAGTGGCAAGCGATATTCGTTCATGATCCAACTGCTCCGAACTCCTTTGGGGGCCCTACCGGAGTAGAAGACTAGGGTTTTCTTGAGGCCGATGGAGCGGCGGCTCTCGCTCCTGATGATTCTGTCAGCTCCGGTGGCCTTCCAATACCCGGACCTCGTCACGCGGTTGGGACGGTCGCCGTTCCTGTATTTCTTGTCTCTTGGTACATAGAAGTACCATTCCTTCTCCCCTATAGCTGCCAAACCTAAAACCAATCCATAAAAAAAAAAATGGATCATATTCATGTATGAATTAATAATTTAATATCATGTACGCATTTGTATGTATGTATGTATGTATATATAGTAGTGTGTAGTACCAGGTAATTCCCAAGGGTCGTAGCGATAGAGGTCTAAGAGAGTGATGAGTTCGAGATTGAAGGGCTTGCCCTCCACCTTACGGCGGAGGTAGAACTCGACGAGCTCCTCCTCCGTGGGGTGGAAGCGGAATCCAGGCATGACGGTGTCGTGGTCGTGCTCATCGCTGTTGCTTTCTTCTTGATTGTTCATGGCTGAATCTGCAACTAACTGCCATAAAACGAAACAACCACTCAATTATTGATGGATTGCTCCAACCTTATATACATATAAAGCTAATACTCTCTCTCTCTCTCTCTCTCTCACCATTAGGTTTTTTCCTTTTATATATAGATGAGTTCCGAAGTTAGAAATTAAATTTATATTAAATAAAAATGAATTTGATCGAAAAAAATATTTTCTTTATTTATAATACAATTATGAACAATATTTTAATCTGAATCGTTAATTTAATATATATAAAGAGTCTGAATTTATTTTTAGTTAAAAAAAACTATTCGAGATTACTTAATTATGAATTGAACACAAAAAAATAAAATTAAATATGAAATCGCGAAAATGCACGTGAATCGATAATAGATAATTTGATCATCAATTGTAAAATAAAGAGTAAACATTAATAAAATGATTTGCTCAATTATTTGGTGAGCCAAAAAAAAAAAAAAAAAAACTCAGAATAAGTTATAAAGGCTTTCAACAAAATGCTAATATTAAAAAAATAAAATTTGTGATGAATTATGGAATGGAGTTGATTAAAAACCCACGTGATTTCAACATAGTTTGTAGGGGTTTCGTTATGGGGGTGGTAAGTTAGGTAGATAAAGGAGAGATAGGTCAAGAATTGGAATGGCTGCCCTACAAAAGTTTGAAGCCGTGTGTGCAGACATTTCTCTCTCTACACTCTACTATTACAAATGTGTAAGAATCCTTTTAGTCTATTTGAACGATCAAGTATCAATCAAACTAATAGATTAAATTTGGAGTTTTTATGAACTAAATTAGTCAATAATTATTCCTAAACATATTAAAACTATTTGTTTCGATCGATCTAAATAATTTGAATACTATTTAGTTAATAGTGCAACAATGTAATGTTGTGTCGATTGTTTTGAAATACTAATTCAACGAATAAGACTAATATAAATATATTTGCTTTTTATCAATTGTAAATTTTAAAGAAGTGAGATTGCGAACGCAAGAAAGAAGGAAATAGATATATTTTTATAAGAGAGTAATTTGAAAGAATGTAAACTCCAAACTTATACACCAATATAATTAATATTTGTGCTTTAGTTAATATTATAAATAAGGCTGGTCACCAAAAACAGCCGATTTCCCATTTTAAACTGGGCAGCTAAATTACCAATCTGATTAATTCATAAAAATCCGGATGGGTATTAAAAAATGAAGTAGAGACATAAATAAGGGGGCCTACGTGTTTAATGTGAGAAAGAGACATCACAATTAGACATAGGACAAGGGTAGTCAAGTATTCATCGCGGTGGGTTTGGACCCTTCTTTATTTCTTAGTAAATATTTTTATTACTTTCTAATATTTTAAAGTTTTTTCTCCCTCAAAAGAATAGAAAAATATATCCTAATATTTAACAAATTAGAGAATTTTATCTTAATTTTTCTAGGGAATTATATTTTGAGTTTGTACCCCATTACTAACTCAACCGCTAATTCCTATATGACATTGAGTCTTTGATTTGCCACGTGAATGTCATGTAACATTGATATGACGTTTAATTTTTTAACAATATTTTATTTTCTAAAAATTGTTTTTTTAATATATCCTAGTTTGATAATTAATGTATTTTCAATAATGTTTTTATTTTCTAAAATGTATATTTGGTATTTAAAACTAATATATTAGTTAAAAATAAAAAAAATACAATGATTATAAAATTAGAATATGTTAAAGAAATAAAAATATTAATTAAAAATGAAAAAATTGACACATGCATGGCATTTGATATGATAGTGATTCAAACAAAAATTGGGATCATGATTTTCTAAATTTATTATAGATTGGGATTTATTTCCCTTTTTTTTCAGAAAATATGCATCTCTTTTCATAGGTATCAACTAAAAATTTAAATATATTCATCATTGAATTATTCTGCCGCATTTATATATTTACATTAACAAAACCAAACAGTAATGAGCCAAAAAAGTAGAGCCTAAGAAATTTTTAGAAGAAATTTATTGATTTATTTCAAGCAGACATCATTAAATGTCGAATGCATAAATATAAATGAGGTTGTAATTTAATTCCCTGCCTTAAATTAATGGTAGCAGTGTATTCGAAACCGCGTCTACGATTTATAGCCATAAAATAAAAATACCACAAATAGTATCTTAAAGTAGGGCAGACTAAACACTTTATAATATTATTAATGTACTTGTCAATATAAAGTTTTAATTTTGATATATTTCAGATTAACTTTATTATCCTAATCCTTTAATTTCTCGACCCTATCAGGCCAATGAAACTTGCAAATTATTCTTCTTGTTTAAAATTTATAAAAAACTTATGGCACTAAGTATTTTTCTCTCTTAAGTCTTTCAAATAATGAAAAAGATACACTAAATAGTATATTTTATTCTCTCATATAAATTATAATATCCAAGACATTTCACGATTTTATAAATTTATGAACTTAATATATGATTAAAATTATAATGTTCAACATTGAAAGTTAATTTTTGTAATAGAAAAATATTAACTGGGTTAATTAGGTCTCAAGCTATTCAGTTCAGGGTTATTTTTTAACCAAAAATATTTCAACTATAACTCAATTTTTAGTTCCATTCAATCATATTGAGCTGCAAATTTCTGATTCAATTTATAGTAAATGCCAAATCTTATTCTATATAAATAAATTAGTATTTCACTCGAAATACATGGTACATTTATATTGGGAATCTTGGGAAAATGATTGTGTTGATTAATTAAAAAAAAAAAAAAGTGAAGATATAAACTGCTATATTATTAATTTTTAAATAAAACTATTGGCATATAATTCAAACAGTAATATTATTTATATTTTGAAAAAAAATAAAAGTTTATCATATATTGTAATAAATTAACATTATTTTGACTGGAAATGTTATAAGAGTGAGGCAACGTTGAACTATTCTTGTACTTGCCAAGTGGAATCTGAAACCTGGTATTGTGGTGAAAGAAAAGAAAAGATGTTGTAGATGATATCCATCTCCAACAATCAACACCTATGTACATTAATTGTCAGCACAAGCAACCTGTAGATTGCATAACAGTATATGATATTATTTAACGAAGACCATATCATGGCCTTTTTTCTTGGCTGATACTGCATATGCATTATTCAAATCTGGCATTTCCATCAAATATGAATCAGTATAATCTGTCAGATTATACATATCGTTTACTGATTCATATAAATTTTTCTCCAACAACAAAATGTTGTCCTTATTCATACAGTTTCTGATACCTATAATTGATAAATCTCCAGCTCTCTCCAAATTCAGGAATTGACAAACAAAGTTTTCATATGATCCTCCCTAAATAAACACATTTGAGCATATGTGTGGAAACCATGACTCACAATTCACAAACACTCAATTTCCCACAACTTTAGCAGCCTAAATCAGAATATGATTTTTCCAGAACCAGGAAATCCCAGTAATCTAAAAGCACGTGCAGACAGCTCCCCAATAACATAGTCAAACAAAACAAAGGATGCTGACGCTATCATCTAAAAAAATAATAACAAAAGAAGAAGAAAGAAAAAATTCGCACGTCAACAAACAAAAAACAACAATGGAGAATTTAAACATTTATCCAAGGAAAGAAAGAATTGAATGACAAAAAGAATTGCTCTTTCCTAGTCCAAGAAAATAGCAAAAAGTATTCTGAGAGACCCCAATTTTTTCCAACTTGCAACTTCGTGCCAAAATAAGAATTTTCAACGCTTTCACTGAACCAGAAAAACCCAGAATCTAAAAACCGCACGTACACAGCAGCACTAATGAGTATTACAAACGATGAATATACCCCACCCCAATCCAACATTTAATAAAATATTAATTTCTCTCAACTTCACATATACAACCAACAATCCAATTTAATTTTTACTTCCACCAATAACCCAAACCCAACTTAAATTATATATATATATTTTTACTTTATTTTTCAATATATATTATCAATATTAATTTTTATTAAATTTAAAATAATTAACAAATATATTTATAATTTATATTTTAAATTTATAATTGTGATAAAAATACACTGTTGCACACTTAAATAAATGAGAAATTTAGATTAACACTGAAATAGAAATTACAAGACTTGGTATATAAATAAGTAAATCAAATTACAAATAAATGCACGAAATATTAGATCACAATTACAAAAGAAATGCAAATTACATATTTAATTCTGAGCTCCAAATTTTTTCCATATGTGCTCAATCAAGTCATTTTGAAGGGCGTGATGAGCTTCTCTATTGCGAAGTTGATCTCTATTAACCATATACGCAGACAGACTTGAAATGCGTTGTGTAGAGTAATTAGTTGATTCAATATTATCTGGATCTACTCTTGTGGGTATATCCCTAAGAAATTCAATGGGATCATAATAATTTTGGTATGTGTCTCGTTCATCTTCCACTATCATATTGTGCATAATAATACAAGTCATCATTATTTTCCCCTCAAAACCTTGTCCCAGATAAGGCATGGACGTCGAAGAAATGCAAAACGAGCTTGCAGAACTCCAAATGCTCGCTCGACATCTTTTCTGGCAGACTCTTGGTGTTGAGCAAATAACTTATGCTTTCGGATTTATGGAGCAATAATCGACTTGACAAATGCAGCCCATGAAGGATATATGTCATCAATGAGATAATATGCTCTATCATTTTGACGACCATTCACTATGTAATCAACCTTTGGTGATTGACCTTCTAAGACATCATTAAAAACAGGGGATTGATGTAATACATTAATATCATTGCACGAACCCGGTGTTTCAAAGAACGCATGCCATATCCATAAATCATAGGATGCAACAGCTTCCAAAACAATTGTTGGATGTCCGCTTCTTCCTGCATATTGCCCAGCAAACGCATTTGGGCAATTCTTCCATTGCCAATACATGCAGTCAATAATTTCAATCATGCCTGAAAAACCACGTTGTTCTCCAATATAGAATAGTCTTTGCCAAATCTTGTTCATTAGGCCTTCTCAGATAAGTTTCACCAAAACAAGAAATGACACCTTCTACAAAATGTAAAAGAGCATCTGTTGTAATAATTTCACTCATTCCTAAGTATTCATCAACAACATCGAATGATGCCCCATATGCCAACACCCTTATTGCTCCAGTGCACTTTTGTAGTGGTGCAAGAGATAGTCTACCTGTGACATCAGACCTTTGTTGAAAATATGCGTCATTGGCAGTGACGGCTTCCACTATACGAAGAAATAATGATTTTCGCATACAGAATCTACGCCGAAACTGATGGGTTTTGTATACTGAAAGCATTTATTATAATGAGTATACAGCGGTTTATTTCTCCTATCTATTAACAATCTTACATGTATGAACAATGGTATCCTCTTGTCTCACCGATAGGGACGATCATACGCCGTATTGTAGATTGCAGAAGACAGTATGATCACTTGACCTAGTGAGACATAAACCTGATCACAGCCGAGACAACGTTTGAGGATACGTCTGTCCGGATGGCTGCGGCATTGTCGGAATAAGTAGTCTGTCTTGGTTACTTGACATGCTGGTACGTAGAGGTGGCGTATTGATGGACCGCAGTGTATTCGTCTGTCTGACATCAGCGAATACAAGATCTCGTTATATTGATTGAGTCCAAACCCTAACAAAGGTTCCGGGGTTTGCACGGGTTGACTGTTGCTTTGACTTGCCATGGTGGAGAGCTTAAGTAACGTGCTCGTATATCTGCATCTTGTGTAACAGCAGTTCGTGTAGTACCGCCTGAGACTGGGTTTAGGTAACCATATCCGAGTAATAGGATGGGGACATTCCCTGAGGAACTCAATAACATTCATCGTGCCAAAGTCCTGCAGGCTGATTAAGTTCAGGCACGGGTGATAAGGTTAGAGTGGTACTACTCAGGAATAATAAGATATCAATTAATTGTAGTTAGAGCTCTTCAGAGGCTCCGATTAATTGATGGATGTCTGGTAACCTTTAATATGGGGATTCTCAATTAATGCAGCCCGTTCTCATAACGTGGTAATAAAGGGGTAGGTCAGTATTAATTCTGTGGTGAAAAAGAATTAATATTAATTAATTAATTAATTATGTCCTGGGTTGTGGACATGAGAATTAATTAATTATAGGCCCACTTTATTATTTGCATTAGGTCCCAGGACTGGTCCAATTAAATATGCTAAAAAAGGGCCCAGTAGCCCATTAGGGATAAAACCCTGGGTCTATAAATAGACCATTCTCTCTGGAAACCCTAGCCACTATTGAACACATTCAAATCAGTGAAACCCTAGAGGCAGAGAGAGAGTGGGCGGCGCCTGTAGAGGGGAGAAGAAGGATTTTTCTGCTCCGGCCTACAACACAGATCTGTGGAATCCTCACCAGTAGCAGATCTGAGCAGCATTGGGACACACCCCTGAAGATCTAATATGGAGAACATATTTCTCTTTTCTTCTCTCTTTGTTTTCGATTTTGTCTAAGAAATTAGATTACTAATTTATGCTTCCACAGATTAAATCGAATCGCGTGGTTGAATTGAAGTTGGAAATTCAAACGCGAAAGATCGGTTCAGACACTACGGAATAACGATAATTCCTCAATCCACAATTCTGAGAATTAAATTCATAGGAGCATGCTAGGTTTTATCATGTATTTAATTATGCACAATATCCATAAATCGATCCGGTTCAGTTTGGTTTTGGTAATTCATCCGTAATTGATAATCCTAGAAAGAGAAAACTTACTTCTTCTGATGAGGATCTTACATATCTCTGGCACTTGAGACTGGGTCACATCAGCTTGAAGCGGATTCAGAGACTTGCAGATGACGGTACATTGGACTTAGTCTGGGTTGTACCTTATCAAGTCTGCGAATCCTGCATCGAGGGCAAGATGTCAACTAGGCCTTTCAAGGCTAGTCAGTCTCGAGCAGAGGAAGTGTTGGAATTGATCCATTCTGACTTATGTGGACGGATGTCCACGCAGGCTCGTGGAGGGTACGAATACTTCATCACTTTCATTGACGACTACTCAAGGTACGGATACGTTTACCTGCTTCGCTACAAGTCTGAATGCTTTGAGAAATTCAAAGAGTTCAAGGCTGAGGTAGAAAAGAAGGTCGGTAAAACTATCAAGTCACTGCGATCTGACCGCGGTGGCGAATACCTCAGTAACGAGTTCCTGCAGTATTTGTCAGAAAATGGGATTACATCCCAGTGGACTGCACCGGGTACTCCCCAGCAAAACGGTGCAGCTGAAAGAAGAAATAGGACTCTTCTAGAGATGGTAAGATCAATGATGAGTTATGCAAACTTACCAATTTTGTTTTGGGGCTACGCATTGGAAACAACAGCTTACGTGCTTAATGTGGTGCCTTCTAAATCAGTTCCTAAGACGCCTTCTGAGCTCTTACTTGGTCGCAAACCTAGTTTGTGCAAGTTTAGAGTATGGGGCTGTCCGGCACACGTACTGTCGAAGGAACCTGATAAGTTAGAAAGCAGGTCAAAAGTAATGTTTTTCATAGGGTATCCCAGGCAAACGAAAGGTGGTTACTTTTACTGTCCTGAGAGTCAAAGAGTCGTTGTTAGCACCAACGCTAGATTCTTGGAGGACGAGTATGTGAGTAATCACAAGTCAAGGAGTGATATTGTTCTTCAAGAAATTGAGAATGAGAATGCGATTCCAAGGGAAGGGGAACGTGTAGATGTGGGTGCACCTGTGAGAGGTACAGCACCACAGACACGTTCTTCAGTGCAAGGTGCAGGACCACAAGTTACTGCACCTACTACTGACACGGCACCGATGCCTCGTCGTAGTGGGAGAGTTATTTTCCAGTCGGAAAGGTACATGTTCGTGGGTGAGTCTTCGAACTTGAGCCCGGAAGACGGACATGAGGACTCTGACCCACTGACTTACGAATAGGCAGTGCAGGACAAGGATGTTGCCAAATGACGTGTCGCCATTGATTCTGAAATAGAATCCATAACTGCTATGGATGTATACCAGAAAACTGATTTGCCGGATGGCTTTAGGGCCATAGGGTGCTAATGGGTATACAAGAGAAAGAAAGGGGTGGATGGAAAAATCATGGCTTTTAAAGCCAGGCTGGTGGCAAAGGGTTATAGTCAGAAAGAGGGCATTGACTATGACGAAACCTTTTCACCCGTAGCCATGCTCAAGTCCATCCGGATACTCCTTGCCATAGCTGCGCACATGGACCTCGAGATCTGGCAGATGGATGTCAAAACTGCTTTTCTAAACGGTTACCTTGAAGAACGTAGGGACATCTATATGCAGCAACCCGAGGGTTACATAAGCAAGGGCGAAGAACATCTTGTCTGGAAGCTTAGGAAGTCCTTGTATGGACTTAAGCAAGCTTCAAGGTCGTGGAACTTACGTTTCAACGATGTGATTAAATCCTATGGATTTGCACAGTTGGAAAACGAAAGTTGTGTTTACCGACTTTGTGTCAGTGGGAGCGTGGTCTTCCTTGCACTTTACGTTGATGACATACTCCTATTTGGAAACAACGAGGGAGTGATATCGGAAATCAAGGCTTGGTTATCCGAACAGTTCCAAATGAAGGATCTGGGAGAAGATGGCTACATTCTTCGGATTAAGGTCTTACGAGATCGTAAAAGAAGAATGTTGAGCTTATCCCAGGCATCCTATGTTGATACTATGATTGCCCGGTTCAGCATGCAACTCGCCAAGAAAGGCTTGCTACCTTTCAGACATGGCGTTCATCTTTCTAGTGGGCAGTGTCCTCAAACACAGCGGGAGAAAGATGAGATAAGTCTTGTACCATATGCTTCGGCTGTGGGTAGCCTCATGTATGCGATGCTGTGTACCAGGCCAGATATCTGTTATGCCGTTGGCATGGTAGCAAGATATCAGTCTAACCCTGGACAGGCGCACTGGACTGCTGTAAAGCACATCCTCAAGTATTTGAAAAGAACTAGGAATTTCTGCCTAGTTTATCAAAGTGAGGATTTGTGCCCTGTGGGTTATACAGACTCGGATTTCCAAGGGGACCACGATGAGAAGAAATCGACCTCAGGATATTTGTTTACCCTGGGAGGTGGAACTGTATCTTGGAGGAGCTCAAAGCAGAAATGCATTGCTGACTCCACCATGTGTAGGGTTTTACCATGAACCGAATCACCAAAACCAAATGAACCGGATCGGATCTATGGATATTGCTCACAATTAAATTACTCAAAAACCTAGCATGCTCCTATGAATTTAATACGAGATTGTGGATTGAGAGATTACCGTAATTCCGTAGGGTCTGTACCGATCTTTTGCGTTTGAATTCCAAACTTCAATTCAACCACGCAAATCGAATTTGTCTGCGGAAACAGAAATTAGCAAACCTAATTTCAAGACAAAAATCGAAAACAAAGAAAGGGGAAAGAAGAAATCCGTTGTTCTCCAGATCAGGTCTTCAGATCTGTGTCCCGGTGCTGTTCAGATCTACAACTGGTGAGGACTCCGTAGATCTGTGGCTTGAGCAGGACCAGAATTCGAAAATTCTCCTCCTTCTCCCTTGAAGTCGGCGCCCCCTCTCTCACTCTCTAGATCTAGGGTTTTTCAAATTGTGTTATGAAGTGGCTAGGGTTTCAGAGAGTGAGAGGTCTATTTATAGACCTAGGGTTATAAAACCCTAATGGGCTCCTAGACTCAATTCAGCACACTTATTGGGCCAGACCTGGGACCTAATGCAAATAATAAAGTGGGCCTATAAATTAATTAATTCCCATGTCCACAACCCAGGACACAATTAATTAATTAATATTAATTCTTTTTCACCACAGAATTAATACTGACCTACCCCTTTATTACCACGTTGTGAGAACGGGTTGCATTAATTGAGAATCCCCATATTTAAGGTTACCGGACATCCATTAATTAATCGGAGCCTCTGACAAGCTCTAACTACAATTAATTAATATCTTATAATTCCTGAGTAGTACCACTTAAACCTTATCACTCGTGCCTGAACTTAATCAGCCTGCAGGACTTTGGCACGATGAATGTTATTGAGCTCCTCAGGGAATGTCCCCATCCTATTACTCGGATATGGTTACCTAAGTTCAGTCTCAGGCGGTACTACACGAACTGCTGTTACCCAAGATGCGGATATACAAGCGCGATGTGTTGGCTCTCCACCATGGCAAGTCAAAGCAACAGTTAACCCGTGCAAACCCCTGAACCTTCGTTAGGGTTTGGACTCAATCAATATAACAAGATCTTTTATTCGCTGATGTCAGACAGACGAATATATCTCACTGCGGTCCATCAATACGCCACCTCTGCGTACCAGCATGTCAAGTAACCAAGACAGACTACTTATTCCGACAATGCCGCAGCCATCCGGACAGACGTATCCTCATACGCTGTCTCGGCTGTGATTATGTTTATGTTTCACTAGGTCAAGTGATCATACTGTCTTCTGCGATCTACAACACGCCGTATGATCGTCCCTATCGGTGAGACAAGAGGATACCATTGTTCATACATGTACGATTGTTAACAGATAGGAGAAATAAACCGTTGTATACACATTGTAATAAATGCTTTCAGTATACAAAACCCATCACCATGGAGGCGGAATATGTCACCGCCTCTGACGCCTCGAAAGAGGGGGTATGGCTCAGGAACTACCTTTTAGAGTTGGGCGTGATCCCGAGTTTGCCGAGGAGCATCACAATTTATTGTGATAACTCTGGTGCAGTGGCAAACTCAAAGGAACCGCGGTATCACAGGGCAAGCAAACACATAGAGAGAAAGTACCATATCATACGAGAAATCGTATTGAGGGGCGATGTGCAAATTAAGAAGATTGACACTGTTGACAATCTTGCTGATCCATTTACAAAGATCTTACCGCAGAAAGTTTACGAAAGACATATTCGTGAGCTGGGTCTGAGGTGGATGCCGACCACTGACAGTGGTTAAAGAAACAGCAGACTAGATAGACGGACTGTATACTCTGTAATAGCTTAGTTATGCTTTGAGTATAAGTGGGAGATTGATGGGTTTTGTATACTGAAAGTGTTTATTATAATGAGTATACGCCTGATCACAGCCGAGACAGCGTATGAGGATACGTCTGTCCGGATGGCTGCGGCATTGTCGGAATAAGTAGTCTGTCTTGGTTACTTGACATGCTGGTACGCAGAGGTGGCGTATTGATGGACCGCAGTGAGATGTATTCATCTGTCTGACATCAGTGAATACAAGATCTCGTTATATTGATTGAGTCCAAACCCTAACGAAGGTTCAGGGGTTTGCACGGGTTGACTGTTGCTTTGACTTGCCATGGTGGAGAGCATAAGTAACGTGCTCGTATATCCGCATCTTGGGTAACAGCAGTTCGTGTAGTACCGCCTGAGACTGGGTTTAGGTAACCATATCCGAGTAATAGGATGGGGACATTCCCTGAGGAGCTCAATAACATTCATCGTGCCAAAGTCCTGCAGGCTGATTAAGTTCAAGCACGGGTGATAAGGTTTGAGTGGTACTACTCAGGAATAATAAGATATCAATTAATTGTAGTTAGAGCTTGTCAGAGGCTCCGATTAATTGATGGATGTCCGGTAATCTTTAATATGGGGATTCTCAATTAATGCAACTCGTTCTCATAACGTGGTAATAAAGGGGTATGTCAATATTAATTCTGTGGTGAAAAAGAATTAATATTAATTAATTAATTATGTCCTGGGTTGTGGACATGAGAATTAATTAATTATAGGCCCACTTTATTATTTGCATTAGGTCCCAGGACTGGCCCAATTAAATATGCTGAAAAAGGGCCCAGTAGCCCATTAGGGATAAAACCCTGGGTCTATAAATAGACCATTCTCTCTGGAAACCCTAGCCACTATTGAACACATTCAAATCAGTGAAACCCTAGAGGCAGAGAGAGAGTGGGCGGCGCCTGTAGAGGGGAGAAGAAGGATTTTTCTGCTCCGGCCTACAACACAGATCTGTGGAATCCTCACCAGTAGCAGATCTGAGCAGCATTGGGACACAGCCCTGAAGATCTAATCTGGAGAACAGATTTCTCTTTTCTTCTCTCTTTGTTTTTGATTTTTTCTAAGAAATTAGATTACTAATTTCTGCTTCCACAGATTAAATCGAATCGCGTGGTTGAATTGAAGTTGGAAATTCAAACGCGAAAGATCGGTTCAGACACTACGGAATAACAGTAATTCCTCAATCCACAATTCTGAGAATTAAATTCATAGGAGCATGCTAGGTTTATCTTGTATTTAATTATGCACAATATCCATAAATCGATCCGGTTCAATTTGGTTTTGGTGATTCGGTTCATGGGAAAACCTTACAGAAACATCTCTGGAGTGTACGTCGGTCTCTCCACGAAGTAGTCGTTCATCAAACGCTTCTCACCAATCTCGTGTTGCCTATTACAATACCTCCTTCTCCTTCTCATTGTAGGTCTTGATGCACCTACAAGCAAATTAGGATTGCTTATAATGAGATCTTCAAAAACCCATTGAATTTGATGAGTTTGTTGCCTTCTTCGTTCTACCCATTCATCAAATTTAGGGAGTTGGAGAGATTCAGAGCTTGAATCTGAATTTGTTGAAGAGTCTTCATTGAGTGACATTTTTATGAAATGAAAAAGGTAAACAATTTGACAAATGATATTGTGATTGAGAGAATTTTGTTTAATGTATATTGTGATGTTAATGCTATATATAAAATCCATGTGAGCAAGCTCTGAATCTTTCCAGCAACTTGAATTTGACAACTCAATTACAATATCATTGGATTCCTTTGCTTTCACGTGAGAATGGGAAGTGACAATTCCGTAAAAACAACATTGGATTCTTTAATTTTCTTTCACGTGAATAAACTGTATTGAAAGTAAGTCAAGAATAATTATTTTATTTTGATTCTTTTGCTTTCACGTGAGAAATGGGAAGTGACAATTCCGTAAAAGTAAAAATTACATTAACTAGAGTTACACAAACAGGAGTTGCATAAAAGTAAAAATTACATAAACAAAATACACAAACTAGAATTACATAAACTAGAGTTACATAAACAAGAGTTACATAAGAAATAAACTGGATTTAAGGCCCATATACCATTGCCATCAGTCGTTTTTTCAAGACTTCTTCCGGAGATAAATGACTTTTTGCAAGTAATGCAATCAACATTCTTTGATTCATCTTCTTCTCCGACGATTGTATTTTTTCAGCTCCACTTCAATTCTAGCATTGGATATGTTATTCACTACTTCCACGTCATTGTCTCTTGATAGTCTTAATGCTCGAATTTCTGCAGCAAATGCACTACCTACTTCAGATTGAGATGTCTTACCCTTTCCTTTCTTCTTTGCCTTATCTCTGCCCATAGGACGAGAAATATTACAGCATTCGGTTGTTGGAGTTTCCGGATTGGAAGGCCTTGAATACTCACCATCCTCAGAAGTCTTTGATCTTTTGGCGTAAAAGTAAAAATTACATAAACGAAATACAAAAACTAGAATTATATAAACTAGAGTTACATAAACATGAGTTGCATAAAAGTAAAAATTACATAAACAAAATACACAAACTAGAATTACATAAATTAGAGTTACATAAACAGGAGTTACATAAGAAATAAACTGGATTTAAGGCCCATATACCATTGCCATCAGTCGTTTTTTCAACTCTTCTTCTTCCGGAGATAAATGACTTTTTGCAAGTAATGCAATCAACATTCTTTGATTCATCTTCTTCTCCGACGATTGTATTTTTCAGCTCCACTTCAATTCTAGCAATGGATATGTTATTCACTACTTCCACGTCATTGTCTCTTGACAGTCTTAATGCTCGAATTTCTGCAGCAAATTCACTACCTACTTCAGATTGAGATGTCTTACCCTTTCCTTTCTTCTTCGCCTTATCTCTGCCCATAGGATGAGAAATATTAGAGCATTCGATCGTTGGAGTTTCCGAATTGGAAGGCCTTGAATACTCACCATCCTCAGAAGTCTTTGATCTTTTGGCACTACCATCACTTTCTTTCTCATTATCCTCTTTAGTTTGGGAATGGAAACGCGATTTATCTTTAAATGATGTTAATTCCCACTTTTGGTGTTTACACATAATTTCATCAAAAACAACTGAATCTTGAAACTTACTGCCACCTGCTTCATAAATTGAATGAGCTTATTTTTCAACATCTTTGTGGTTCATTCCACTCCTTTTACGAGTAGAGGCTTCTCTGCACGCAGCCACCCACTTATTTGCATTTTCATTCAGTCGTTTCCAACGGCCTTTCAATGACTCCATATTTCTTTCGTTGAGCTCATTTGGATTCTCAGCTTGATGGTCGTGATACAATTTATGCACACGTGACCATAATGAGATCCCTTTTCGATTTTTTTCCACGTATGTTATCTTCGCTAGCGTTGACCCATGCAGATATGAGAGCTACATCTTCTTTCACGCACCAAACATTTTTTGCCCCTTTCTGGTTTTTGTTAGACATTCGGGCATCTTGAAACAAATTGCGGGATATATTTTGTGATGTGGGAACATTTTCAGTGGTTGGAATTTGAGTGAGATTTGGAGAAAATTGAGAATTTTGATAATATGGTGAACTACCTTGATATTTAGAATTTGGAAATAGGAAAGAATTATGATATGGGGTAAAATTTGGATAATTTTGGGAGGTTTGATGATCTTCAGAGTTTGGATGATATTGGGAGGTAGGATAATCTTCAGAGTTTGGATAATTTTGGGGATTGAAGAAATAGTTTGGATTCATAACTTCCAATACTTAAAAATATATTAGAGCTAAAGAAATGTATGGAGAATAGAGAATTTTGATTTTGGTGTGGATACATATCAATATTGGACTCTATTTATAGAAGAAAAAAATTATGAATTTTGATATAATTTTTTATTTTTTTATTAATAATTATATGTAATATTAATGATATAACTTTATTATTTATAATATTTAATCATCCAATCAAATGTTGCCAAATGGAAGCAAATGATTGGATGACTCATGAATGACACTCAAAAAACATATAGTCATGCAGGAGATGGAAGGCATACTGCATGCCCCTAACTTTTTTTTTCTCTTTCTCTTTATTCATAATTTTTTTGGAGTTTTGTGATGACTTACCCCCCAAAGTCATTGATGGGGTAGTCTAAGTCTACCCATTTTAGGATTTGAATCATCTGCTGTGCATATAGGCACAGCAGAGAATGTTGTGCACTTTTTAACCACAAGTTTGATTTATTTAATATTTTATTAACCTAGGCACTAGGGTTAATATTTTATTCTTGTGAGTAACAACATTCTCTGTTGTGCCTAAATGCACAGCAGATGATCCAAATCCCCCATTTTAGTGGTAGTGGGTTGTTTGAGGTTGTAGAGGAAGTGGCAAAGATTTTGATGATGTGGAAAGAAAAAAAAAAAAAAAAAAGAGTAAAAAGCACAACAGCTACAACCAATGGTGAGTTGCAACCTAAACAAAAAGTAATGTGGTCTAACCAGAAACTGTCAAGTGTCAACTTCTGATTCGATGATTATATATTATGTATTTTAATTTTAAATTACAATATATATATATATATATATATATAACTAATCAAAAATATATATAAAATTTATATCAAAATTTATCATTATTTTTTCTTTATAAATAGAGTCCAATATTGATGTATTTTCACAAACAAACAAATTTTTTTTTTTTGCATTACTTCTTAAATTCAATTTAATTATGTAATTTGCTCTTTTTCAGTAATAGTCATTCTATTTATAATTTCTTTTAATTGTGTTTATGAATTTAAATTATATTTTTTATATTTTGTAGATATAAAAATTGAATTAAAATTAATATAAATAATATATATCAATAAAATAAAGTAAAAATAAAATAGATTGTAAGTTGTTGAAGGTTATCATAGTGAGTAAAAATTGAATTAGGTTATGGGTTGTACATGTGGAAGAGAAAGAAATTTAAAAAGTTAGATTATGTTGAGTTATTGCAGTGGATAGACTAAGACGCATACCTTAAGAATACAACTTTACATTAAGATTAAACACTTGTGCAGTAGGGAAAAAAAATTCTTTGCAACTCTTGAGAATAAAATTAATGAAAACAGCAGTGCAAACTTCAAGAATTCAAAATCCTGAAAAAAATAAAAATAAGGGCTACTATAATCACATGAACACATTAGTCACTGTGTGATTATTTGATTGAATTGAGCCTCTCAATTTTTAAAATCTTAAGTATGCCCTCATTAAGAGTACATACACAGTTTTTTTTTTTTTTTTAAGCAAAGCACCCAAAGCGGGTGGGAGATTAGGCAATGATCCCAGACCTGTATATATCATTATAAAAATCCGGCATGACCATTACTGAACATGGCCAATACAAAATCTGTGACCTGTACAACATCATGTCCAACCAAGCTAGATCTAGAATGTATACAATTTGGAGATAGCCCGAAAGTGACTATCCCAAGCAAAACATAAATCCAAAACCAATGAAACATGAAATCAAATTCCATGAAAAGTATCAATTGTAGTTAACCAACTAAACATAACGAAAGCGAAAGTTGGGGTACCCCAATTGATCCATCTGAACCAATGCAGAAAGATAGGTCGGTGCAGAAGAGCTGTCAAAAATAGTGAGACCAGTAGTATGAAGGCCCTGTCTCGCAAGGAAGTAAGCGGGCTTGTTGCCCTCTCGATGAATATGGGAAAAGCGAACCTAAATCCCACGGAGCAACAGTCGAATCTGTGTAACAGTGTGTCGTGTCTGAGCTGGTCCATGCCTATCAGAAGTGAGTAGTGATATGACTGCCGCAACATACATCTCAATCCAGATGTGAGAAGAGAGCTGAGTAGCCAACTAGAGAGCTGAGTATATACACAGTCTATATTTTAATTTTATCATTTTAGTATATTGTCTATCATTATTTAATTATTTTGACATCTCTCAATATTTAATTTTTTGAAAGTTTGATTTTATTATATATTACATAGAAATAAAAGAAATATTTAATTTAATCTTATTTAATAAAATTTTATATTACATTATAATAAAGGGTGATTCTAAATGCAGCCTCATTTTTGCTAAATGTAGCCCCTTCAAAAAATAAAATTTTAAGATGTATTATGTTATTACAATTTTAACCTTGCAACCCCTAATTTAAAATCTGATTAACATATTAAAATAAAAATGTAACCCCATCACTATTTGAACCATAATCCCAAAATGAGTCATCCAATTCCAAAAGTTTTTTGTTTTTTATTTTCAAATATTCTTTTCTTCGCAAATTAAACATTGCCTATTTATCTCTCTCAAGCATTGAGTAACCATTGCTCATACAAGAGCAGGACTTAAACCAACAGACCTCTGCAAATTAGCAACATAATCCCTCGTCAATTGGACGATCGCCATTCTTGAGCTCAGCATTTTCAATTCTTGAATCTGGTGGCGACGGTAGCATGTTCATCATGAATCAGACATAAATATATTCATTATCTAACAAGAATTAATGCATGCGATTAAACAAAAATAGAAAATTATAACTTGGAGATTTTCTCCCTCGCACCTTCCACCTCCAATTTGTAGATAAACAATCGAATATTTAGATGCAAAATCAAACATGATTTACCTCTTCTTCTCCATCATCGCCTCGTATAATCTGATATCAAGAAATCAAGGGAGAGGGTAATGACTCATTTTGGGGTTATGATTCAAATAATGATGGAGGCTACATTTTTATTTTAATATGATAATTAGATTTTAAATTAGTGGTTATAGGGTTAAAATTGTAATAACATAATACATCTTAAATTTTTATTTTTTGAAGGGACTGCAATTAGCAAAAATGAGGCTGCATTTTAGAATCACCCTATAATAAATACTAGTATTTCACCCGTGCGTTGCACGAAATTATTATACTAGTTATTGTATTAAAAAAATATAAGTATATCAAACATTATTTATGATTTAAATAAAGCAATGTATGTCATAATATAAATGTGAATATTATACATATAACTAGTATTGCACCCACACAATGCGTGGAAACTTTAATCATTTATATTAAAGTAATTTTAATATTTTATTTATATGTAAACAATATGAATGTTTAAACATAAAATTGTTTGATAGTATATATATCATAAATAGATATTTTTATATATAATATATATGTAATATTATATTGATATTGTTTGGTTATTGATAGTGCATACCTCTTAGCGATTCGTTAAAGAATCATATTATTTTTATGTTTATGAGTTTATTTTCTTGTCCAAAATAATTTTATCATTTGTGCTCATGTAAACGAAGCTCGTGTTTCCTTTTTCACTATTATAATATTTGTTGGGGGTCAAATTGAGGGGCGGATGCAAACTTAAAGATCTGTGGGGCTTGAATAGATCTCGTAGGATTGTGCTTTTATTTTATTTTATCAATTTAACTATAAAAAACCCTAAACTCGTGGGGGCGGCCGAGTCGGGCCGACCCTGTGAGTCTATGTATAGTAGTGCCCCTACTTAATAATAAGTTACGCTAATATTTTTAATTTATTTCAAATGATCATGTTTGCAGCGACTTCGTTTGCTTTTATCAATTATTTCATCTAATGATGTTTGTAATCTAAATTCTTTTTATTTAAAATTATTAATAAATTAATATTTAAACAAACTAAGTCAGAAAATAAGATTGCTATTGTTTTTATAACTATTTTATGGTTTCGTTTAGTATTTCATTTTACTTAATATAACATACTGTTAATTTGTTAATAAATTTTTAATATTTTAAATAACTTGTTTCCTTGATTTAATTAAACTTGAGAAGTGTATTATAATTCTACAAAAAAATCTTCAATTAAAGTATTGCCTATCAATTTTCATATCCTTTTTTTCTGAAAAAGAATTGTTAAATTAATTTATCTGTACCATATAAATAAAAAATTTGCATGAAAATTCAAAAAGAAAAATAAAAATACTGAAGAGTAGAGAATTCATATAACAAAAGTTCTACTCCATAATAAGAAAAAATTGAAATATGATGAACATACAATGCAAATTACAATTTGTAAATGGATCTCGCATTGAAATGTGAAATTTCAAGCCAATATACATTCGTCTGTTTCTATTTTCCTCCGTACAATCATTATTTGAACTTCAATTTGAAGCCAAATAATATGGCATACAATATATATATAAAAAAAAAGGAGTGAGAGAGAGACTAAACTAAACTAAACTAAACAAAACAAATATGCATAATTATATTTCTCATTTGAGAGGAAATTGAGAATGATGAAATAGTAAATAGAGAACTCATATTTATAGTGAAAACATAACAATAAAATTTTCAAGATTTGATCATATTCTACCATGATTTAAGGATTATGTTTAATTTGATTGCCATGTAAATCATGATGAAATTACTTCTTTGATTAATAAAATCATGTACTCAATCTATATTTATACTTATAAAATCAACTAAATCGAGAATATTAATGATCAAATCAATTATAATCACCTCATTATTATTTGAGCTGGTGATTTTAAATTGATTAATTATCTAAAACTTATAAATCTACTTAAATATTGAGTACTAATAATCTTAATATATTAATACGTCTTCTTTCCAATTCCATATTTATCATTCACAAACTAAACACAAATGAGATGCATTTAATATAAAGTCATTTAGGAATAATTGATTAATGTGTACACTAATTCCCTAAAAATCTGATTCAATTTGATACATATTTTCCTAAAGTTGAAAATTGGTGTATGTTATGGAAAATAATCATTAAAATATTAATTGATTTTTAATTAATGTATACATATTTTCCTAAATTATAGAGATTAATTATAGAATATTAATAATTACGGAAAAAACAATCTAATTGATTTATACATATTTCCCAATATATAGTTAAAATCTCACTTATTTAATTTTTTGAAAAATTATTGAAAACTCAAGGGATATTGAAATAATTATAGAATATTTTACAAAATAATTAATGAACTGAGAAGTTAAATTATTGAATAAATATATATAGATATAAATATTTCCCTAAAATATATAGATTAATTATAACGGAATAATAATTAAAAAAATCAATTTAATTGATTTATACATGTTTAGCCAAAATATATAGATTGATTATAAGATTTAATTTGTGTATCCCTAATTTTAATCAAGTTCACATTTTAGTATAGGAACATTTCTATAAAGAATTTAATTCAATTTAAAATATATGTATATATATATTTCCCTACAAAACATTGACGCATATTCTTCTAAAATCAATCTAATTTATTTGTAATTCATTTATACATATTCTCCTAAAATATATATATTAATAATTTAGGAAAAATCAATGTAATTGATTAATGCATATTTCCCGAAAAAAATATGAAATTCAAAGTGAAAAATATATAGAATGTTTAACACAATAATTAATGAAGTGTAGTCTATTTAATGAACCATTAATGCAACTGAAACTTACCTTAAATTGTCTCCGGTATTGTTTTAATATATATATAGATACTTGTCTATATAAAAGAGCTTAATAAATTTTAAGTTTTGGGCTTAAATGGTTAAAAAAATTTCTGGACGTTCAATAGCCATGAATTGAGGTGTGATTGAAATCAATGAATTATGGATTAAAAAAATCGTATTAATAACTAAAATGGAAGTTTAATTCTAAATTTCTAAATACTTTGTTGTAGAGCAATGGCATGATGCCCACTTTATGTGATCTACAAAAATATTATATACCCTATTAGGGTATGTTGTAGCTAGGGGTATATATATATATATATATAAAAAGCGGATCCAGTGAGAAAATTCTTAACGTGAGAAAGTGAGAAAGATGCTTGATTGTGTTTATGATGTTGCTTGATTGTGTTCAGGTCGTTGCTTGATTACAATGTTGCTTGATTGTATTTAAGTTGTTGCTTGATTATTTTGTTGTTTGATTGTGTTTTAGTCATTGCTTGTTTGCATATCAGCCATTGATTTTTTTAGATCTGATGGACATGATTCATTCTTTTTTCTTACAGGGGGATTTTTTACATGATCCCTCTTCTATATATATATATATATAGGGTACAACTGTACCCAAAATTAATTTTTTAAATATATATATATATATAATATCTCCAATTAATGTATCTGTTATATTTTTGTTATAAACATATTATACTAAATCTTATATAGAATAAAATATAGTAAATAAATATAAAAGAATATGCTAAATTATAAAGATTAAATTAGAACCTAAATTATTCAAAATTTTAATTTCTAATATCTGAAGACAGCTACTTTTTCCACCGCACCGCGCCATCCACGCCCTCTCCACCCCAATCTATGCTGCTCCTTCTCCACCCTACTGTGTCGCAAGCCTCTACTTCCTTTACTAAGGTAGTTTTTTTCCTTTTCTTTTTCCTCTTTATTTGTTTCTTTTATTGAATTGTATTATTGATTTTCTTTTCTCAATCTAGATGATTAATGATTTTATTGATTTGTAGTAATGGTTTATAATTTTAATTTTGTCTTTGTAGTAATGATTTGTTGAATTTTTTAACTTATTAATATTCAAATTTTGCAAACAAATTATAACATTTATATATAAAAAGAGAATTAACAGTCGCCCTATGAATATCTAGGTCTGAAAACCAAAGTAATGACAAAATAATTCAATCTTTGAGCCTTCTTTGATAAAAAAATAAAAGTAAACGTCACATCTTCATCAATTCTAAAAAGTATTGAGATAAACTCAATTAATAGTGAATCAGTGTTTCACTTATTAGTAGTGCATCACTAGAAATAGAGGTGGAATAATTATTATATGATGTCGATATCGTAGAACTTTTTTACTATCAGAACATATTTTCTCCCGTTGTAGTCTAAATCTACAAATCAACAAAGCTCACCGCTCAGAAGTGATATGCAAGCAACGGGGCATGATCACTTAGAGAACTTCTTTGCCTCGTCTTCTTGCCATTAAAGGAAAATCTCATAAAGGAGAACCTGGCGAATGAAGAAGGAGCAGGGAGGTGGAAGAGAAGAAAAGGGAAGACATTCCATCTCTCTTCCATAAAGTGTAAAGCCACCCGCACTACCTCCTAGACTGAAAATTGCTGGAAGACCAAAACCTAGGAACGGTTTCATCCGTATTCCTTGGATGAGGTGTTCAAGAAAAATCCAACAGCAGTCAATCGGAAGAACATCAAGAAGACCGGAAGCAACCTAGTATAGACTTGAAAAATAGTTCTGTAATAGGTTTCTTTTCGTTGGTTTATTCATGTACTTGTAATGAAAATTATTAAAGGATAAATTAACTTGTTGATGACAATCTCTTTTTGTCCAATAAAGGTCTTCATTCTTCAAACGCTGAACTTACACAATCCAGTGTAATCAGCAGGCTTCTATCTCTCCCCTTCTTAAGATTTAATTGCTCTAAACTGACTTAAAAAAATCATTCGAGCAATATATCTCCAAGTTTTAGGAGAAAATCTTAAGTAAAAAGCTGACATTGAGGGGGAACTTTTCTGAGTTTATGGGACAAATTATCAAAACTGTAAAAACTCTAAAGTTATCCACACCTCACCAGCTTAGGTTCCAGATGGCTTTGACCACACCAAAAAGGGGGAAATTATTAGGATTCTTGTTAGAGAAATCCTTCCTTTTGATGTTTTGGTGGGTCAAAGAATGTAAGTCATCTTAGTCAGTTTTTCCAGTTTCTAGAGTTCTAAACTGTAATCCTTGTATAGAATCGATCGAGTTGTAATAGAACTTAGACTGAAGATTAAGCAATGGAGACCAAAACTGAGTTGGAGCACTCAGTTTTGGGTCTAACCATACTGACAAGGAGAAGTCAGTATGAGGGCTTTCCCAAACAGACAAAAGAGAAGTCAGTTTAAAGTGATTACCATATTGATCCGGGGAAATTAGTATTAGGGCGTTTCCTATACTGACTACGGAAAGTCAGTATGAGGATTTACCATACTGGCCGTGGGAAGTCAGTATGAGGGCTAAGTTGTACTGACTCTTAGAAGTCAGTATAAGAAGCCTCAGTCAGACTTAAGCATTTGTAAAATGCCTAAGTCAGTACGAGGTTATCCAAACTGGGTTCCTCGGGCTGTAAAGGAGTCTGACATAAAGTTAGTGTATCGTACACTGACAATGGGCAAAGCAGAAAGGAGACCTAAGGCATGAACTACGATTGGACAATATAATCCATGAGTCTAAAGTCTGGATTTATGTGTCTAACGGATAGAAATTCAAATTGCCATAGGCTCTCCTCTCTATATAAAGACCTGCCCTCTTAATCTTAACATAATTCAAAATCTACTAGTCTAAAGAGACAAAGGGCATATTCAGGTCATCTCTCCCACAAAACTCTCACAGAGTTTTCCGTGTTGCAAACACGAGACTTGAGTCTCCAACTCAAGTTACCCACCATGCTATCTTCTCCTAGCACGAGGCCAAAGCTTTAAGCTAAGGCTCAGTTTGGTGAATATATCTTTCTGAGATATATTCATAGCATTCAGTTTCCTAGTTTGGAATTCTGATTATCACGGGCGTATGCCGACCACCTAAGTTCTGGGAAGAACCTTTAAACATCCAACCATTCTGGGAAAGATTATTAAACATCCACCTACCAAGGAGGAGGTTGCGAGGTGCGTCCCCACTTCAACCTGAAGACTGAGTCTGCAAGGAGTTCCTAGGCAAGTGCCACAGCTGACCGAAGGACGGAGGTGCCACGGACTGTGTATAGATCGTAAGGAAGCTTGTATTCACTTAGTAAATTATCCAGACCTTGGGTCTGAAGAGTGAATGTAGGATATAGAAATCCGAACTACTATAAATCTCTGTGTGTTGCTTTACTGCTTTCCATATACTTGCTTTGTTTTTCTTGTTTCACAAATTGACTACTTGAGCCTTCAATACTTGTCCAAGTATTGAAGAATATAAACTGTGAAACTGACTTAAGAAGGAACAAAGACTTAAACTTAAACTTAATGCACACAAAACTGACTTTTCCCTGTTAAATGAACCAGTGATTGTGCTTATATTTACTTTCGTTGTATACACAAAATCTTCCGCTGCACATATTGCACTCTGATTTTGGGACCAACACATATTGTATAATTATAAATAATATATATATAAATATTACATACTGTTTTAGAATTATGCAATTATTGTTTCCATAATAGTTAGTTATTATTATATATATTATATATAATTAAACAATATTTATATATAATAAAGTAAAATCAGACATAAAATATCAATAATTATAGTCGCATTAATTGAATTATTTAGTTACAAAATTTTGGAAACAGTAATTACATGATTCTACATAAATTTAAGCTTAAAAAAATTCATTTACATATATAGACGTGGATTTAAAAAAATTAGATATTTAGTTTAAAAATATATACAATATTACTTTTACAAATATATCATGAATGCGTTAATTATCTATATATATATATATATATTAAAGTAAGGTCGGATAGAATTTATGGTAATATTGAGTTACATTAATTATTAATTAATGAAGTGCTTAATTCATTAATTATTGAGTTAATAATTCTATATATATAGATATTATATTATATAATTTGGTTTTTTAATTGGTCCATATAAGGTAAATATTGCAATAGGTAATGAATAATTTATTTGATATTTTATTAATAAATCTATAATATCTATTCAAAAGATATTAATTAAAAATAATAATTAATTCAAAACATAGAAAATAAAATTATGTAATTTTATAATAATACATTCATTGGAGCACAAATAAATTAGATTTTAAAAAAAAAAAATATATTTATCTAATCATTATCCTTTGATGAAAAATAATAACGTTATTTTATAAAATCATGTAAAATATATTTTTCCTAATCATTATAAATTAGATAATATAATTAGGAAATCTTATGAATTCAATATTTATATGAAATCCTTTTATATATAAATCCAATCCAATTTTAATAATATTAAACCATTGATATATTTATTTGTATTAATTTTTAAATCTTAGATATTAAATAAGGAAAAAAATCATATATATTGTCATTATTAGTATATTAATTCTTGCTATATTTATAAGTATTAGCTAATAAATTTATAATAAAAAACTCAAAATATCAATTAAGAGATTACAATTGATTTGGTTATTCCAAATTTAATTGATTTTACATATATAAAAATAGATTGAATAAATGATTCTATTAATGAAGGAAATGATTTAATATGATTTTACATTAGGTAATCAAATTAAACACAATCTTTAAACTATGGAAGAAATGATCAAACTTTAAACCTTCTGTTGTTCTATTGATTCACACTATAAATATGAATTCCCTATTTACAATTTCATTAGCTCTACATTTTCTCTCAAATGAAAAATCAAATTGTGTTTATTTGTTTAGTTTAATATCTCTCTCTCTCTCTCTCTCTCTCTCTCTTTATTATTAATTTTTTTTGTTATTATTGTAAATTATATTATTTAGCTTTAAATTGAGATTCGGTCAAAAGAATGAGGAAATTGTTTTGTTCAAACAATAATTGAGTATTTTGTAAGGATGAAGATAAAAGTAAAGGTATATGCATATTTGCGTGAAGTTTCACATTTCAATGAGAGATCAACACACCAATTATAATTTGCATTTTATGATTCATCATATTCAGATTTTGCTATCTTATTATGGTGAAGAATTTTTGTTATATAAAATCACTGCACTTTGCACTTTTGTTTTCCTATTTTGAGTTTTTATGCAACTTTGTTATCCATATGATTAGTTTCACTAATGTGCCAACGTATTAATGTGGCAATATGATACATGTATTAAGGATGAAATAATTACGAATAAAATAATAACTAAAAATTATAGATGAAATAAAAAAGTAGTAAAAATATAACAATATAATAAATAATCATGTAAGATAAAAAAAGTATAATAATTTGATTTCTTAAATTAATTTAATTATAAAAACTATTAAAATGTAATAAAAGTCAATTAAATGGAATATTAATTTACTTCCTCGAATAATTTGCACATATCTATAGAAAGTTTCCACCACATATAGAAAGTTGATAAAATTACTAATTTAAAATACTAATTAACAAAAAAATTATAAAAATATATGTATTAAGGACAAAATAATTATGAATTATTATCAACTCATAAAGCAGATTGATTGCATAATTTGTAGAAAATGATATTTACATGAATACCAACTTATAAATTTCATTTATATAATTAATGAAATATATCATCTGAATACTAAGAAAATGTATCAGAAATATTACCATTATTTATTATTAAATAAAATTATAAATATTAAAAGAAATCACAAAGTGGTCTCAAACATAAATATTAGAGAAAAATATAAATAATTTTATGAGAGTACAGTCACCGAACCATATTTTTTAAACACAACACATAATTTGAGATATAATTTAATAATATGCGTAGTTCGTAGTATGTTTAAAAAATTACAATAATTAACAATATATTTAATTCTTTATTATATACGGGGGCGGAGGCAACATGGATAAGGGGTGGTTGCCCCACGAGCTCAAAACTATTTTAGTTATATTTTTAATAAAAAATAATAATAAGGCACGACCCCAAGAGATGTTATTGAACTCCCACGATTTATTGAGTATGTATCGACCCCTGCTTATACATACTATATAAATAGGGGAATGATTTTATATTGTATGTCATTATAAAAAATTTTAGTTAATATATTTTAAAAATTAATATTATTTTAGTTTAAATAAAATAAATGAATATTATCTATATATATATTAAAGTAAGGCCAGAGACAAAATAAGGTAAGTTTGAGTTGCATTAATTGTTTATTAATTAACTGGTTAGTTCCTTAATTAATAAGTAAAATATTATATAATTATAAATAGTAATTATACGCTTCTTTATTTATATTAACAATTATGATTTAGTCTATAATTGATATTTATAATTAAAATATGACAAGTTTATATATTTGTGAAAATTCAATTAAAGGTAGATCATATCTCAATAAATATGAATTAGTAGATTATATTTATTAGTTAAAAACAATAGTTGTGTAAAAATAGTTTTTGTACAAATTATTTACTTTTCTCTTTCAATAAAATATTTTGCTTTATTATTTAAGAATAAATTATATTCCAATACATACTTATAATTATGTTTGTGTAAATGATATTTATTTTATTATAAATATGTAATTATTTCTTGAATGGGTATCAATTCAAAATTAAATTATGATATTCATGGGAAAAAATGAATTATGATTGAGTTTAGAATATATGTTGATACTAATCGTAAATGTCAACTATTTATTTAACAAAATTATATTTTAACTAATCTAATATATTTGGTACGGTTATGTATTAATGTATCAAAATGTTTTTTCTCTTTAATTATTTTCAATTAAATTGTATCAAATCTCAATAAAAATCAATTAGAATATTATATTGATTAATTAAGGAAATAATATCCATGTAGAAAAATTAAAAAAATACTGAATCGTTTATTAAAAAAATTTGCTTTGAAATAAATCTAAATTACGTCAATTTATCGTAGTTAAGTAATGAATAACTACCATCAGATTTTTTTCTTTTAAAATTTAAACAATAGATAAATATTATTAAAGTATGTGATTAAAAATCAAAATATCATTCAAGTGGTCACAAATAATTTGATAGACTAAAATTTGAAAAATAATACTGTAAAAAAAAATATATGTAGATAAAAGGTTTTGTATTCCTTGAAATAAAAGTGCATGTTTCTATTTTATTTTGAAAAATATGAAAATTGGATTCGATTATATATTATTCCTTTGATATGAAAGTTTGCAAATAAATAAAAGAAAATAAGGCAGCTAATATGTAGTGCTATTCTAATTTCTTTAAATTTTAAAAATTCATATTTGATGAAATTAAGTATATTTCATTTTATTTATATACATTATATTTAAATATATATAGATTATCGTACATCATTTTTTTCCTAGAAAAGTGAGCATAGAAATGGTTTTTCACTATTTTTATTTAATTGATAAAAAAGAATTAGGTTAACTATATTCAATACTTTAACTAAACAAGTAAATTAAAATATTAATACTCAGTTTTTATTTTACCTATTTTTCAATTAAATATATAAGTATAATTCTTGAAATATTGATGAGATTTTTAGTTTCTAATCATGGCCAAAATAATTAAACTATAGATCATCTGTCATTATATTGACATTATGAATATGAACATTGTATATTATTACTTATAAAAAATTATAAAATAAGATTTGACAAATTAATAAAAATAAATAAAATGAGTATCAATATAATATCACTTATTCACAGGGGCGGAGACAACATATGGTTAGGGGGACAGCATCCCATGAGCCAAAAACTTTTTTTAGTTATATTTTTTAAAAAAATTATAAGGCTCGATCCACGAGATGTAGTCGAGCCTCTGTAATCCTTTAAATCAGTATTCATCCCTTTTTATATATGCTATAAAAATAATGGATCATTTTATATTGTATTTCAAATTACTATATAGAAATTAATAGCTAATACGTTTTTAAAATTATTATTATTTTGGTTTAAATAAAATATCAAATGAATATTATTTTAATACAAATAATTAATATTTCCACGCATCGCGTGGGCAGCAATACTAGTTACCTATTTATAAAATCTACTCAAATTTATTAAATATCTACGACTGATTTTGCTATAATTAAGTATCAAACTCAATTTTAATTTATTTGTAAAAAATAGAAATCGTATATTTGTGATAAAAGTTCATTCCAATTTCACGTGAAATAATTATTTCATAATAAAATAGACAAATTATTTATACTCAAATAAAGATATTTGGTTTTCGTAATTTTGGACCAACGTTCCGTTTGAAGTCAACGTTAAGATTTCTTAGAGTAAATTATGCACCTCGATTCGAGCTGAGTCGTAGTGATTAATTGAACAGTTTTTCAGCTTTATTGTGCAAAAAAATGATCTCCATGGAAGTAAGAGGAGTTCTCATTTTATAAGCATAAGGAGATAGTCCACTACATCATATTGAGCCTAAATTCCTAACAAAATAATAAACCCTTTTCCTCTGTGGACCGCCAATTATTTGCTCGACTCTAATAATCACGGAATCGATTAGAGTTGACGGGACAATAAGACCGATGCATGCTTTTTGGTGGGTTCGACTTGGGCCGACAAGCCCACCAAGAAGATGTTTGGGTCGAGGATGCTAGGACCTGACCCCAACATATACTATATAAACTTATATTAGTTTATGTTATTTGTGTTAAAAAAATATATATATACAACTTTACATTTTACACATTAAGAAATTATATTATTTGTTTATAAATTAAATATTAAAATAATATTATTTTAATAAAAATAATTAAACTTCCCACCTATCGTGTGGGGTGCTATAGTGATTTTCACCACAAATCAAAATTTACCTTCCGGCATCCACCTTCCAATATTTTCTGATGTAGTGAAAATGCTACTTCAAATAAATTCTATTTTCTTCTCATAGTTTTATGATTACTTTCATCATAACTTCAAGGATCATCATATGTAAAAGTTCTTTTAACAACTAAACTAATTATTAAAATAAAATTGGAAGAATAAATTATTCCAAAATATTGTATTGAGCTTCAATGAATTATTATGAATAAATCAATAAATGGAGCTCTGCAATCATATTTATTTTCCGATCAAATATGACTTTCTTTTTTGAATACAAATTATTGTATTTATTTTGTTATAAGTAAATTAATATATTATCATATATATGTATATGCATATATTAAATAAATAAAATAAGAAGACTTTGGAATTGGAATAGATGTCTGTATGACTTTACTCTTTCACATTTTTCAAGTGCACCGCCTCTTACACTCAGACATCACAGATGGACACTATTTTTAGGGGTGATAATTTTGTATACGAATCCGTAAGATAATAATGGATATAGATTGATCCGATAAGAATTCGAATCTTTATTGGATCGATACGATAAGAAACGAAAAATTTGGATCGGATGAATTCAAAACGGATTTGAATAATCCGTTAAGAATTTAATAAAAAAAATATTATTTATTTATAAAAATTTAATAATTAATATATCAATTATTACATTTTTCATTTTTTCATATTTTTTATTAGGTATTGGATAATTTTTTGATTTATCGGTTTGTAATCGGGTTAGATATTTATCGACTTCTTATTCGATCAGATCGGATTCGGATTTAAGCCTAACGGATCAGATTTATATACAAATTTAACATTTTCTTATTGGATCATATACGAATTTGATCTTAATGGATCGGATAATTAACGGATCGACATGATAAGGATCCGATCCGCACGATTTGCTACCCCTAACTATTCTCTAACTACATAGTTAATATATTTCATCTACAATTTCTCTTTCTTTTCCATGGCTAATCTCTTTGCTCTCATAACATTTCCATTTTTAAAGAATTTCATATTTGGTTAGATTTCTCAGCATTTCTCAAACATTGAAATAGTTATTTTCCATGTCTCAAGCAGTTGTTGAATTTCTTCAGTCGTGCCAATGTGTTGAGTCCTTTTGCAGACATGGTGTTGATATTGTGGCATCTAATTTTCGGCCTCAAATCCTCTGTCCCACATTGTGTTCCACTTGGTGTTCCATTGTTTCAATTACTAATTTTAAATTATGTTTTTACGAAAACAAAAATCAGGTATAATACAATATGGTTTAATTGATTTATAAGAATAAAAATCAAAATTTTATAAGAACACAAATTATAATTATAAATTAATCAATTTTAATAATCAAATTTTAGTTAAAAATTGAAAAATAATTACTAAAAAATATTATATACCCTAAATGGGTGGGATGAACCCTATGGTTGAACTTATAAAATTAACCCAAATCATAATAAATTAAGATTATAAAAAAATATTAAATAAAAATTAATAATTTTAATAGTGAAACAGGAAGTGGAACACAAAAAGTGGGACATAGGATCTCATGCCCTAATTTTCCCTCTTTTCTGTTTGTGAAAAATTTGACTTCTTTTGTTATATTGTCTTTTTTATATTCGCATATCTTAATTTTGTTTGAATTAGAGGCCAAATTCAAACTACAACAGTTAAAAGAGGAACGCCTCTCTCGACGCTATCAAGATATGGTGGTTTCTGTGTTGCCGGTCGATTTTACATTTGAGATGGATTTTTGTTTTATTGGGAATTTTGGATGTACCTTAATTTTTTAATATTAAATTACTGTATTTTACTTGTTTTGGGAGGGACTTTTTCCGCTAAAGTGAGGCTATTCTGATTTAGTATATTAGTAAATACTCTCTCCATCCCTTAATATTAGTCTTAATGTTTGTGATTGTAGTAGAATTAATATTATTTTATTGTTGTAAGGATATTTTTTTCTATTTTAGAAAATGAGACTAATTCTACGGGACAGACGAAAATGGGACTAATGCCAAGGGACGGAGGGACTAGGGAGTATATAAACATGACAATTATTATAAAATATGATAATTAATGATGCATCAAATAATTTGGATAAAATCCAAAAACACTACACATCTAAGCAATGTATGGTAATTTCCTATACGAGAAAATACTACCTTTCTTGGGAAAAAAATACTCCCTCCGCCACGCTATAATAGACCCTTTTCATTTTGACACATTAATTTTGGAGCTAGTGTTTAGTAGCTAATTGTGGTTAATAATAAAATTGACAATCATAATTAACTTATTTAAGACTTAAACAAGTTAATTATGATTACCAATCTTATTATTAACTACTATTAGCTAGTAAACACTAGCTCCGAAATTAATGTGTCAAAATGAAAAGGATCTATTGTAGCGGGACGGAGGTAGTATGATAAACAAAAGTTGTACAACACATGAATAATAAATCTAAGTTTCCAATGAAATTATATCTATCATTCGTGTACAGTTCACTATAAAATTAAATGTCTTTTATTAAGACTAAAACATGTGTATTATCTAGATCGATTTGTTCGGATATAGTGGTGTAAATACCTTACTTGTATCTAAAAGTTCACGAGTACGAATTTTGACAAATACATCTGAATGTATGAGTTTAAATGAATGCGTTACTATTAAAAAGAATAGAAAATTGCATCAACTAAGTTGGAATAAATATTAATTAGCTGGAAATTTCTGAAACTTCAAATCTTAGATTGAGACTTCGTTTTTTGAGTTTTACATCAATAATTAAATTATTTTTGAACTTATAGATAAATACTCCTTCCATTCCATCAATTAATCACATTTTTCATTTTTATTTATCCCGTTAAATTAGTTTTATTTTTTAAAATAAAAATTAATTTTTATACATTAATAAAATATTAATTTTACCATATTGATTATTATGTTGGGTCAAATTGAAACTAATTAAGCTAGTGAGAGATAAATAGTATAATTTTAAAATAAATAATAGGGGTGTGTAAGATTCTCGAAATTATTTTGAGTGAACGTGGCAGTAATTTATTCGAGAATGAGACCCTCTAAAACGGTCAGAACAGCTGGACTCTTGTCTTTTTGTTTTTCCACTAATCCTTCTCTAAATCTAACTTAACCCTGCGCTGTCTACCATTTATCGGTACGCCGTCGTATCACCCCAGCTGTCTCCCCGCCCACTTTGCCAGCCTGTGCTTTCCGGGCAGCTGCCCCTACAACCTAGCCCCTGCCCGCTCCTCTCTCTCTCGCTCTGCCCTTATATATATATATATATATATATATGAAAAGCTTCACTTTCCACTCAGCTCCGCCGTTCTCTCACTAACCTCTCTCACGCACCTTACAACACCTTTAATTTCCAAGTGCAATGGCGGTGTCTCAGAACAGGGTTCTAATGTTCGTGGCTGCGGTTTTGGCGATTTGTAGTCTCGTAGGAACCACGGTGGCTCAGGATGCGCCGTCTCCAGCTCCTACATCCGCCGCCGGAGTTGCTGCCCCGTCGTTGGCTGTGGGCTGCGCTCTCACCGCAGCTTCGTTGATGTTCGGATCTGCACTGAGGGTCTGAAGTTGTAGTGTGTTTTGTGGAGAATTGTTGGACTTGGTCTTCTATTTCTTATGGAATTTCATTTTTATATATTATTTTTATTCATCTATTTGTACTTAATTTTCAATTATATATCATGTTATTTATTTTTCTAGTACTGTTTTAATGTGAATTGCACTTGCTTGCATTTATTTAGAAATTCAAAGGAGTTTTTAAGAAATAATTAATTCATGTTTAATTTGTCTATCACAACGACAATCTGTGAGGATAATAAATAACGTCAATTTATTTTTTGCAAAAGCTATGGTGCAGAATTGACAAATTGAATACAGATGAATTGTGTAAAAATAAAATGAAAAAGTACAGCTGTTTGGAAAACATGCGTCGGAATTGAACTGGCATTTTTGTCTTCCATCTTGATTTACTGATCCGCACGCGTCCAATTGTCACTGTCTTTTTCTTTTTCTTTTTCTTTTTTAAAAAGTTAGATCGTTAGTTAAATTTTATTTTTGAAACTTAAACGGATGATTTAAATAAACACAAACAAAATAAATTACTAGGGCCTCGAACTTGTAACAATATGTAATATCTTAATTGCACAGAATATCGTTCTATATTATGTAGGGATGTGCACGGTTCGGTTTGGCCGGTTTAAGGGGCAAAGTACGGACCAAACCAATAGGTACGGTTTGAAATTTTCACAAACCAAACCAGCCAAATAATTATTTCAAATCAAACCGGCCAAACCATGTTAAAACGGTTTGGTTCGGTGGTTTAAACGGTTTGAAGATTATTCAACTAATAATATTACAAAAAATGAAACTTGTATATCAATTTTATTATTAGAAATTAATGAAAGAATGATACACAAAATAAAATTAATATAAATATGTCTCGCTTGTCATTAATTATAAATATGAGATAAGTAATAAATAAATAATATTATGGCTGCAAGAAACAATTAAATATAAGTTGATTTATAGGGTTACAATTCGAAAGAATATAAGCATCGGACATATATATCAATATAATTGATATTTTAGCTTTCTATGAAATAATATTTTATTATCATTATTATATTTAAAATTATATTATTTATATGGCCGGTCCTGCCGAAACGGCTGGTTTCATCATTCAAACCGTCGGCCAAACTAAATCATCCGGTTTGAAAATTTTCAAACCAACCCGGCCAATCATTTTTCTCAAACCAGTCAAATCGGTCAAATTAATTTGGTTTGGCTGGTTCGACCGGTTTCGACCAAACCGTGCACACCCCTAATATTATGTGTCGTAAATCGTAACTCATATAACTGAGATAAATTTTAGTCGACTGAATTTTTTTTAATTTTTTTTATAAACATAATTAAACCTTCATTATTGGGAATAAGAATTGGCAAGTTGAGATCAACAAAACTAGAGTTAACATTAGCACATGAAACAATAGAAGTTCGTCCACACTTAGCCAAGTGATGAGCAAATAAATTCTGAGACCACGCGACCCAATGAAAGGGGACATCATCAAACCATGTAGACAATATGAAGATATCACAAGCAACCGTACCCACTTGAGTTCTCGGGACCGACTGAAGTTGAAGTTTGGAGACGAGAGCTTTGTTATCCAACTCAAAATGACCTTTTTGAAGCCAGATTCACGAGCCAAGATAACCCCCCGAAGGCAAGCAAGAGCTTCAGCACATTCAACATTATCCCCCAACTGAATAGAGTAAGAAAAAAGCTGGAGGGGGCATCCAACGTGATCACGAAAAATACCACCCAAACCAATAATAGCTGACGCCCCTAAAGATGCATCCGAATTGACCTTCACCCAACCTGGCGGAGGAGGGGACCAAAGAGACTCGTGGTCCTAATCCCTCTGGAGAGGCATCAACTGGGTTGGAAGAGAAGATGATTCAGCACTTTGGTAATCCTGGAGAAGAGAAATTGCACTAGAAAAGCAATCATGGTGAGACAAAATTTGGTCTTGAAACTCCAACAAGTTGCGAGCTTTCCAGATAATCCAGCAATGAGCAGCAAAAACCTCAACAAAGTCAGCATTTTTACCTTGAATAACAAAGAGCATCCAATCTTGGATAGAAAGCTCATGACAATTAGGGGGATCAACTAAGCGCAGAATACTTGCTCTCCAAAAGAAAGAGCTCCACGGGCAATCTTTGAGGAACATATATATATAGAAGCAACCACATTTTAGATGTGAAATAAAACCTAATCTGGATCATTGATTAATTGTATAAATGCACAAGATCATTTTTTTTAAAAATAAAATTCGGTACAACAAAAGAGTTAAAAATTTGCATATAAGGATATTAGTGTCTTTATACATTAAATTACATCATCCCACATATTTTCCTTCCGAATTTAATGGGATGTGATTGCATGATTTAAGATTTTTAGATTTTTAACCTACATACCACATTATTCCGTAATTAGAAAGTTGCAATATTTGGTGGGTTCTTTTTTCTCACTAAAATTATATATGCACGATCTTTTTCCTAATTTCGAGGGATTTGATTCCTAAAATACTATATTTTAAAATTAGCTTCTATTTGCTTCCTGGTTTTATGGGATTTTATCTATAAATTATTACATCTCAAAATTAATTTTCATTTTCTTCAGATTTCAAGTTTTAAGCAATTTAAAAAGGGGTAATTCTATTCGCAGCCTCCAAAATTCTCTTTATAGCCACCAAAAATTATTTTTAACATATTAATATTTTTATGACTATTTTATCCTTATGGTATCCATATTTATTTATAAATAATTATTAACAAATATAGTCTATAAAATAAAATAAAAAATACAAAACAACATAACACTTGCATTTCCTCCTGTAAAAATTAAAATCAAAATTAGTATAAGTCCAACAAAATTCAAACAAAACTATCCTACTTCCCCATCAACTCAACCAAGGAGTTCTTTCTCAACAAAGCTTAGAATTCATGAACATGATTCTTTTCCTTATCAACAGTTAAACTACAATCCAAACAATACACTTTGAATGAATTCAAATACTACTTTTTTTATAATATATATATATATATATATATATATAGATTTGGAAAAGTTTTGTGATAGAACTCCAATCGTCGTTTTGCTTCATATGTGAAAATGAACAACAAGATCAACTTTTTCACTTTTATCCCAAAATAATTAGAGTTTAAAAATGAGGATAATTCCATTTTATTATGGAATTTCTATAAATTTAATTGGAAAAGAGAACTGTGTATACTTCCTCGTCTTTGAGGGTAGGAGTCACTGTTATGGCAAATGAATAAAAAGAATTTCAATGTGAAACATGTTGAATGAGTCTTTGATTTTCGATAGTAACTTTTATTTCTCATAAAAGTAAAGCTTTCATGATATGTAGATGTGATGTTGATTAGGGGTTAGATAATTATTTCTTTTTTCCAAAATCGCAAAATTTTGAAATAATTAGATTACGATATTTGTTGGAAGAAGACAACGGTGAATTGGGGCTATGAGGTTTTACCGTTTTACGTGGAAGGAGAGATAATGTTGAAAATAAATGGGGGCTATATAAGGGTAAAATGGAACATTCAAAAGTTAGTTAACATTTTTTTTAATTTTTTAATTTTGGGGGCTATAATGAGTAAAATGCAGGCTGCATTTAGAATTACCCTTTAAAAAGTTAATAAATAAAAAGTTGACTTATTTATCTATAAAATTACATTTTTTATACAATTTAAAGCATGGACAACCCTATAATTATTTATATATAAAAATGGAAATATACAAACATAAAAATGCATATTTCTTCATAAATAATTTTCGTTTACGCTAGAAAGAAGGAGCTCTTTATGTAAATTCGAATTAGTGGAGTACTGCAACTATTATATTGTTATACTGCACATTTACAAGTGTTAAATATGCAATAATTCAAAATAGAAAAAGTTTTGTAAAAAATTCATATTAAAAAACTCTTTATGTGAATTCGAATTAACAGAATACTGCAACCATTATATCTTTATACTGCACATTTACAGGGGTAAAATCTGCTATAATTTAAAATAGAAAAAGTCTTGAAAAATAATTATTATTAAAAAAACTCTTTATGTGAATTCGAATTAGTAGAGTACTGCAACTATTATATCGTTATACTGCACATTTACAAGTATAAGATCTGCAATAATTCAAAATAGAAAAGTTTTAAAAAATAATTAATATTAAAAAAATTCAAACAGAAGTATGTAAGTTCCATCTCCTCTGAGTTCATCTTAAGGGTCTAATTCTTGACTCAAAACCTTTGTTGAAAACTCAGGCTGATGTAAAGGCAGAGACATGCTGGTGAGGGTTCAAAAGAAAGCTCTGAGACAAAGGAGGAGTGCTGGTGAGGGTTCAGAAGAAAGCTCTGAGACGATGGAGGAGCATAATGATGAGGGTGGTGTTGCTGCTCCTCGTCGCAGGGTGCAAAGGCGTGATGATTAGGGAAAAAATGGTAGAAACGTTAAGGTGTTGTTCATTCATGAGGCTTAGGAGGGAAGAAAATGGAGATGAGGTCTGGCATAAATATTGGGGCTCTCACGTAGGTTTTAGAATATGGAGATATATGATTTAATCAAAGCCTTTAAAATTAAAAAATCTATGGATCGGATTAGTTCTTATCTCTCATTTGGGAAGTGGTTCACATATGATTACAACTCTCTCTCTCTCTCTCTTTAAGAATGAATCTCATCCATTAGATCTAATTAAATTAATGACTGATATTTAATCAATCAACACTTAAAACGCAATCAAGCAACAAATGAAATATAATCAAACAACATTGTAATCAATCAGCAACTAAAACACAATCAAGCAACATTGTAAACGTAATCAAGCGGCTTTTTTTATCACCGGATCCAATCCCTATATATATATATATATATATATATATATAGGTGTAATCATATGACAAGTCTCTCTTAGATGGGAGAAGAGAATGAATCTGGGCCTTTAATTTTAAAATAGGAATGGTCAAGATTTAATGCTAGATTTTATTTTATTACTTAATTTAATAATTAATTAATTCCATAAGGGGTTTAATAGTAATTAATACATTCCTTTTTTATTCTTTCCATAACTACCTCCTAAAATCTCTCATACGGTTTAAAATCTCTCCCGAATTGAGAATCAAAATCATCCTCAAAATCTGTTTCAATTTTTGTTTGCATAGAGTTTCATTCATTGACATTCAGAGATCTCAATCATATTTTCTCCGGCATTGAGGCTCCTCTGCATCACCACCGGCGATATTTTCCTCATCATGTACGTTTTCGTCCCAGCATCTCTACGTCGTGGTTCTAGGCGACGACCTGCTTTCTCGTTGAGGCTGCTTAGATCTTCGTCCCAGCAGGATGCACAGAGCGCGGATCGTTGTAGCACAAAAGCGGCAGGGCCGCAGCGGTTGGAGCACGGCATCTGGTCGCGGATCCCTGGGGTGTCCGATGGTGGCGGTGTCTGGTCGCGGAAGAAAGGCGGCTAGGGTTTGTAGGCTGGAGAAGATGGAGATGCGGGCTAGGGTTGATTTTGCCTGCATTACGAATCACGTCGGTTGATTTCTCCTGTGTTTTTTGGACGACATTGTGGTTTTCGCCAATGCGTTCAATAGAGAATCATTGCACCTTACATCTGCAAAGTACTCGGACTTCCTTTCATCGTTATCTTTTTTATCCATGTTTTTTTTTCTTGATTATTTGCTTGTGTTTCATAGTCACAATTTAGAAAATTGAAGTTTGATAGGTTGAGTTGAAATAATGATTGATGTTTTGTAGAATATAGTTGTTTATTTTTGTTATGTAAGTTGCATTATTTAAGCCTGTAAATTTGCATCAAATACGCCTGTAAATTTGCATCAAACACGCCTGTGAATTTGCAAGATCTCATGTATTGATTGAGGTTTTAGAATATAGTTGTATAGCTTTAAGATGTAAGTTACATTATTTATGCATGTAAATATGCATTTCATATTTCTGTACAATTGCAGTATTTCATGGAATGATTGACATTATTAAAGCAAAGTTATTTATTTTTTCAGATGTAAGTTGCATTATATAAGCATATAAATATGCATTATATATGCCTGTACAGTTACATTATCTTTCAAAGAATAATTGAGGTTTTTAGAAAACTTTTATTTTTCTGAAGTAAGTTGTATCATATAAGCCTCTAAATATGCATTATATAAGCCTGCAAAGTTGCATTATAAATGTTTCTTGAAGTGTTTGAGATTTTTAGAATATAATTAATTTTAATATTATGAATAATGCAATATAAATATTCTAAATACTGCTATCAGATGGAAAAGATAATGCAATTGCAAATTGCTAATTTTTTTTTTTTTAATGGTTGCAACATGTTTCATGGAATGATTGAAGATTTTATAACATAATTACATTTAAAATTACGGACAATGCAATTTTTATATTCTATATAATGCAATTCCATAGAAAAGATAATGCAACTGTCTATTGTTAAATTGATTTCTTTAAAATTTTAAATACCTAAAATGATAAAAAAAAGTATAAAAATATTAATCAAGAAAAATATTCATTAAAATTCGAAATTAATAAAAAGTAGCGATAATGTATTAGGGATTTTTCTAGATATAATGAGTGTGAAAAAGAATAAAAATAATTAATTTAGGAAAATATCCATTAAAACTCGAAATTCCTAAAAACTAGGGATAATGGAGTATAAAATTAGGAATTTTCCTATTTTGTAGATTTAATGGATATTAAAAATGACAAATTTACCCCGTTAATGCAACATTTTATAGGTAGATAATGCAACTTTTTAATTTTGGTGTAATATTTAATCATAACCGCCCAACACCTAAAATAGGTGGTCCAGATTCATTCTCTTCTCCCATCCAAATGATCACTTGTGACTTTAATGCACCCCTATATATATATATATATATATATATATATATATATATAGGGAGCGGATCCGGTGAGAAAGGTCTTAACGTGAGAAAGTGAGAAAGATGCTTGATTGTGTTCATGAGGTTGCTTGATTGTATTCAAGTCGCTGCTTGATTGCAATGTTGCTTGGTTGTGTTTTAGTTGCTGCTTGATTATTTTATTGCTTGATTGTGTTTTAGTTGTTGCTTGTTTCAATATAAACCATTGATTTTTTCAGATCTAATTGACATGATTCATTCTTTTTTCTTACATGAGAATTTTTTTTTACATGATCTCTCCTCTATATATATATATTGGGGTGCGTTAAAGTCACAAGTGACCCCTCAGATTGGAGATGGGAATGAATCTGGGCCATCAAATCATTAAATTAACGGTTGTGATGTTTTTTTATCCTCAAAAAATTTGTTGCATTATCTAGGCAAAAAAGTTGCATTACCGGGGTAAATTTGTCATTTTTCACTTCCCTTAAATCTACAAAATAGGAAAATCTCTGATTTTATGCTCCATTATCCCTATTTTTTAGGGATTTCGAATTTTGATAAAAATCTTTCAAAATTATTTTTTTTTATCCTTTTTCACACCATTGAATCTACAAAATAGAAAAATCCCTAATTTTATACTTCATTATCCCTACTTTTTAGTGATTTCGAATTTTAATGAATTTTTTTTCCTAAATTAATTTTCCCCCCTTTTTCACACCCATTATATCTAAAAAAATAGGAAAATCATAAATTCATGTAGGATAATCCCAAATTTCTAGGAAATTCGAATTAAATTTTAGTCCGTAAAATATCAAAATTAAAATTTTTCATCCCATTTATTTTCGTCGCTTAACAAAATAAAATCAATCGGTAAAAATCAATCTAACAAGGTTTAGTTACATTATATTTTATATTTGATTGCATTATCTAGAATATAAATATTGCATTGTCCATAATATTTAAAAATAATTATGTACACAAAAACCTCAATCATTCCTTGAAACATACTTCGATTGTACATGCGTAAATAGTGCATATTTACAGGCTTACACAATGCAACTTATATAATAAAAATAAATAACTATGTTCTCAAAACCTCAATGAATCCATGAAATACTGCAACTGTACATGCATATATAATGCATATTTACAGGCTTATATAATGTTACTTACATCTGAAAAGTAAATAACTATGTTCTAAAACCTTAATCAAACTATGAAATACTGCAACTTTACAGGCGTATATAATGCAAATTTACAGGCTTAAATAATACAACTTACATAAAAAAAATAAACATTTATATTCTAAAAATTTCAATCATCCCAATAAAGATACTGCAACTGTATAGATGTATATAATGTAAATTTACAGGCTTAAATAATGCAACTTACATCAAATAATTGAATAGCTATATTCTAAAAACTTCAATCATCCCATTAAAAATACTGCAACTTTGCAGGCATATATAATGCAAATTTATAGGCTTAAATAAAGCAACTTATATCTAAAAAATATAAAAAAAATCCCTAAATAAACAATTAAATTGTTGAGGCGAAAATTAACAGCACTCACTCCTCTGTCGAGTTGTTTCTTCAATTTTGGTGTTATTAACTGCAATATCAAATTCCCAACATCTTCTTTAGTTGGGAAGACATGATATAAGAGATTCTTGAATGAATTGGTTCAGTTTGGGCGGGGTGGGGTGGCGACGTTGTCTCTAGCGGAAGAGAGAGAGAGAGAGAGGACAACAATGTCGGCGGATGGTGGGAGAACGATGACGGCCAGAGAGAAGATTATTGTTATTCACCCTCTTGACGATGAACTGCCCCATCTTCCTCTGACGATAAGTAGTGGATTGCTCTCTGTATTTCCTAATCATGACTACGTGCTCCTGATTCTTGACATTATTGTCTATTCTTCCCGGAAACAACCACGCACTATCATCACAACATTCTTGACTACTTTGTCGTAAGTATAGGACTTCCCTGAGCGATGGACCGTAGCCACAAGAGGATAGCAAAACCCTGGTCGCATGTCGTTGTTTGCAGATTTATTAATTGGGATTTAGGAGAAAAATTAGGAGATAGTTATGGAAACAAATTAATTGGAATATATAATTACTATTAAACCCTTTAGGTAATTAAAAATTAATCAAAACAATTAAAAAAATGAAATGAAATAAAAAATCTGGATCATTCAAAAATCAAAATGAAAGGTCTAGATTTATTCTCTTCTCCCATCTAAAGCTCACTTGTGATATGATTAAACCTATATATATATATATATATATATATATATATATATATATAGAGAGAGAGAGAGAGAGAGAGAGGTGATCACATGAGAAATGAGAATAAATCTCAATCCTCTATCTTTGCATATCAACGCTCAAGATTTAAAAATTCATGTGTTCATTTTTTGTAGTAAATTGTGCATTATTCGATTTTAAGGATAATTTTGTAAAATGTAATGTTTTTTCTCTATTCTCTAATTAAAATTCAAAAAATTTTAATAATCATAACTCACTCAATTTAAATTCGTTTTTTATGTATTATATATCAAATTGAAGATAATTTAATTATCTTTCAAATGAAATCCTTTTTGCATAAATTTAGAATACAAAAACCCGAACGAAAATAAAAATTAGTGATTTATTTACATAGATCTCTTAACAGTACATTATTTTCGTAAAATGCATGATAATGTACCTAAAATGCATGATATCTTACTTAAAATGCATTATATGATGTATAAAGTGCATTATATTGCTTCAAAAAATGCACATTATATAGAGATATAATGAACACATTTTTGTTGTTTATTTCGATGTATGAATGATTGATACGACTCATAACAAAATTCAAAATTTACACGTGAACTTTCAACATGAACTTGGATTATTTTAATAACAAATAAGATGATGATTCGTTTAAGCTGTTACTGCATGACCAAAATGCAACAAGCGCCACTCGCGATCTACAACACTGACGTCGTAAGCGCGGTCTATCCTGGCCTGCTCGGCGTCGATTAGCACCGTATGATTGTGTCCTTCGAGAAAGAGACAAAGATCAATAATCAATGTAATTAAGACCAAACAGATAGAGAACAACGACCCACGTATTGACATATTGTCGTGTCTGAGGAATTCGGGGTGATCCGGATCGAGCTTCAGGTAGAAGAAAGTAGTCCATCACCTTGGGGAGTTCAACGGGGGCTTCTTTATCAGCGATGACCTCCCCGTAGCCCAACAGGTGAAATAGTAGTAGTGTTTATCAGTGCATTGGTTCATACGATACATATAATGCCACTCCCGGATGACCAGAAGGCCGAGACCTAGATCCATCCAAGCCAGAAGTACTCCAACAAGGTGGCACCAATTGTTGGGGGCAAGCTGGAAGGGGGAGATATTGTACGAGGCCAACCCCTCGCTAAAAAAGGAGTGTATGGGCAGCCCAACCCCGTTCTCCATTGCCGCAGTGTAAAATGCCACAAACCCAACCAGCGGGTCGAAGCACCTCCGACTAGCCTTGGAAATGATATAGAAGATGTTGTGACAAGGCACCGAGTCCACCAAAGCCCGCATTGCATCCTTAGTAACCCCCGAAACTGCACCCAGAACTCGATGAGTGCGCCGTCCATCGGGCAGGACCCAGTCATCAGCCACCTCGGGCTCGGGGATGACCACGTCCACTTTGCGGTTTGCACCGCTGGTTTCACCACTTCCCATCGCTTGATCCAGCCTATGGATCATTTTGGAAAACATCGTCTCGTCATCAGAATCAGAGGATGACAAGGTTTCTTCAGCGGGCTCCTCAATAATCTTCTTTTTGCTGGACGAAACAGGTCTCTCCGGCCCCTGGAGGGGCAGTCTCCAGTCAGGCCCAATGAAGTCCACTGCATTGATATCCTTCTCAGGAGAGGGAGTGAACGGTGGCATCGGATTGAACTCTCCCAAACTAGAGTTCTCACAATTTTAGGAATCGGAAGAAGACATTCTTAAAAAGAAAACAAAGAAATCTCGAAATAAAGTGACATAAAGAAATGAAAAAAAGAGGGAGGCGAGCCCTGGTCAGCCCACGTTCGTCCCGTACACAAAACAAAAACCCTAGTTCTATTTTCCTAGAGCTTCCGGAGAAACATAAATCAAGGAAAGAACCAAGATGAGTAAACAGAGGGAGAGATTACCTTTCGAAGATGGAGGACGAACGACAAGAGAACTCGAAATGATCACCAGAAATCGCAAGAAGGGAGTGAGAGAAAGAAAATAAATGTGCTTTGAGAAAAGTGATAATCAAATCACCCAAAATGACAGTTAAATGGCTCGTGCCCGTTCAACTGTTCTAAACTGTCCCCAGATTTCGTAATTATTACGCAATTGCCATCCAATTTAGGCGGCAAATTCCAAAAGCAGTTCGACATGTCGAACTCTTACAAAAGTAGTTCACACATCCGAGCTACCTAAAACCCTACTGAGACTATGAGATTTCACCTCGATAAGTACCTCTGATACCACGGAGAGGTCATGAACCTCACAAAAGACCCCAAAAATGATGAACTAAAACACTTCATAGGGGTTGACGAGATGGCCAAATTAGGATGAGACAGAACCCGAACTATCCCTCCATTATGCTGCGATTTTTGGCCCGCAACCACAGCACTAGCAGCAGCTTCCCGGAGTTGCGCGGGTATAGGGGATCACCCACAGAGGAATTGATCCCCCGAGCGGGGAGATGCTTGGGGGCATCCCAATTACACCGAACTCTCACCTCTGAGGAGTTCGAGGGGCCAACATCTGGGAACACAACCCGCTTATAAAGGGCGGCAGACTGATGCAAGATTATCCGATTATTCGACTCATCGGGCTCCCCAGAGAGTACTCCGCTATGTCAAAGGGGCTATTGTTGGGATACGATTATAATCGACCCATCAAGGGGTCCAGAATACGACCCAGTAATAGTTTTGCAGAGGAAAGTAGCTGGCTGGCCCAGTTGAGATAACCCAAGTGAAAGCAGTTCGAAAGAAAAAACGGTTCAACTAAAATAGTTCGCATAAGGCGGTCCGACTATCGCAGTTCGATCCAGTTAAGAAGTAGTTCGATGAGCCGAGTTGAGGGATCGGAAGGATCAGGCGAAACGGTCAAAATGAGTCAATAAATGGCGAAGAGTTATGATCCCGGGACTTCCAGAAATGGTCAAAAGCGTACGTTGTAACAACTACGACCAACCTGGAGCTCATTAATGCTACGTGGCGAAAATGTAGGAAATTGTATACAACTCGCGAATTCCTATAAATATCCCTTGTAAGTCAATTTTTCGACATCTATGATGAAATATATGAAATCAAATTATTTCAATTGATTGTTCTTCAAAAGTCAAATTTTTGTTAGTCGAAGTAGCTGGAGAACTGGTTTTCTGGCCGTCAGCAGCATCTCATTTCACTTTGAAGTCCGATTTGGTGTACTATCTATTGTTTCATTTCATTTTATTTTAAATCCTGCAATTCTTATTATTCTCTGTGTAAAAGTTTCCAAGGCCTCTTATCCATGCAAAAAACACCCTCAACAAAGTATATATTAAATACTGACACTAAGCACGCTTCACATTAAGTACCTGAACAAAATTCGACAAACCCAGCTGACACGTCACCATCAACTTGAATGAATGCAAGTATACCGAACAAATCAAATTAAATTTCCATTATGCATATACTGTCTACTCTGATAAATCGAGACCAACATAGAGATATTATTCATCATTGGATAACTAGTCTGAATCAATTCCAAACAAGAAAAAGAGATTTGAGCTTGATGAATAAAATCATTGAAGTTGGTCATAAAATGAGTGATAAACAGTACTAAACCGGATTTCGAACATAAAGGAAAAATATAACAATCCCTCTTCATTTCTTGAAGTGAAAGAGTGCAAACCAATATAGGAACACACCAACTCGAGAGTTTTTACATCATCATGAAGAAATATAAAACAAGAAATGTATCAATCCTACCCAAAAAGATTTGCTTACCATGTGATCTTGAAGCAACTCTACCAGAAGTAGAAGCAATTTGCTGGGATGAATTGAAAAGGGATGCACTTGTAGCTGCTGTTGCAGCCATTCTTCGAAGCTAGAGATTGTGGAAGAACTTAGTTGAGATGAAAAAGGATAAGCATAATCTGAGAATTTAAAGGCAACCACTCATATAGAATTTAAATATACTCGCAGAATTTAATTTAATCTTATAAAATAAGTTAGTACTAGATGAGGTATATGAGAATACAAACAATACATAATTCTCAATAACAACACACATAAGATATAAGTGGATCTGGAAATCTATCTAGAGTTTGATGAGTAGTGCGTAGAAGAAAGGAAGTTAGAGCAAAGCGGAAATCAAGTCGAAGAAGGGTTTGAACACATCCATTAAATTGAACGAGTTTCAGAAAATTACAGCAACGATTTGAATGTAAACTCATTTAAAAAACAAGAAATAGAGGGAGTCACCTGCAAGAGCAACAATGGAGACGCAGGCAATGACGGCCCAAGCGTGAGCCGGATAGCGATCTTCGGGCAAATACTCATTCAAAAACCTCAATTTCCCAACAACTTCAGAATCCTCCCTCAACACCGTCTGATTCACAACATCCCTCATTCCCTCCCCGAACTCCACACTCATCTCCGCCGCTCCCTTCGTGAACTCCGCCACCTGAAACTTCCGATCCCCAATCGCTGCATCCACGACGGAGGAGTTGTACCTAATTTCATTAAATTTAGCTCTCCCGATGCCATCCTCATCCAACGGCAGCCTTTCATAGGCGGCGTTGGTAAACGACGCCGCTATGATGATGACGGGGCTTGAAGCAATCAACGCACCCATAACATTCCTTCTAACCACCTGCCCTTGCCCCTCTTCTTGTAGCAGCTTCTTTGTAAGCAGCAACCCACTTGTTTGCATTTTCATTGAGTCTCTTGTAGCGACCCCTTAGTGATTCTATATTTCTTTGATTTAGATCATCTGGATTTTCTGCTTGAGCTTCGTGATACAACTTGTGGATACGAGCCCACATAGTTGACCCTTTTTGATTTCTTCCTCGTATATTATCTTCACTAACAAAAATCCAAGAAGACATAAGAGCTATATCTTCTTTTACGCTCCAAGCCACATTTTTTGCTCCTCTTTTGTTTTGTGGTGTTGGAATTTGTTGGGAGGTAGGAGTTTGATTGAGGTTTTGAGCAAATTGAGAATCTTGAAAATATTGAGAACTTTGAAAATTTTGGGAATTTTGTAAATTTTCGGATTCTGGAAGATTATGAGAATGGAGGTAAGATTCAAAATTTGGAGAGCTCGACCATTCTGAATTTTGAAAATAATTTGGATAGTTTGGTTTATTGGGATCTATAATAAAGAGGCTTGAAACTTTTTGTGTGGGTTGAAAAGAAAAACAAGGAAGAAAAGAAAGAAACATGTGAAGTGAGTTATGGATATGAATGAAACTTGCAATTGGGATTCATAACATATTTATAGACTAATTTTTGAGTTTTTTTGTATTATTTTAATTCATATTTTTCTGCTGCAATTAAAAAAAAAGAAAAAAGAAATGAAACATTGCAAAATTTTGGAGGGCAGCAGGAGGTGAAACAGATGCTGTCGGCCGAGGGAGGCTGCATGAAAGGCTGAAGAGAAAAAATTTTACTGCTTTTTTTATTATTATTTGTAATGATGACATTTTGTTTTTTATGTGCAACCTTATGGTGGAGGTTACCGTTGTGGGTAGCCTAACAACAAGCGAGACAGATGAAATATAGAAGAAGGAGGCCTCAAAACAGAGACGACGCGGTCTATTAGGGAATTAAGCAAAACAGAGACGACGTGGGCCAACGCGAATGTCCGCATCATCTATTAGCATCCTTTAAAATAGGCTACACAATTACCCTTTTGTTGTAGTTTTTATTTTCTACCCCAACATTCTCAAAACTTAGTAATTTCTCACTTATTATTCAATTTTTTTGCAATCCCGAATTAATTAATATTAAAGAGTAGAATGTTGCTGTATAGTTTGATTGGATCACTTACCATCAAATATTTACACATTATTATGTTCTTTGAGCATAGGCAGCAGCTAATATATTTTATATTAAAATAATCTAAGTGCGGTTGTAAAAGACTAATGCAACATTGAACTAAAGATAATTAACATACTCGTATCTAAACTTGCATTAACTTTTTCTCCAATAATCTAATCTACAAAACCCACTACTCGGTGCTTCCTAATGAAGAATAAGAATCCTTCCTTTTTTACTCGGAGTCGGAGTCCATGTTGTTGTTTCCCATAGCCCTCAACCCTCGTGCTCTCTGAAGCAACAACAATAGTAAAGTTTTTAAGCAAGAAGAATAACACACACAATCCATATAATTAATCTCAAATAATACCTTCTTAGAAACCTTCTTCTCTCGGACTTCGTAGCGTTCCAGGGTCAAATCGCATAGCCATGCGCCCGGACTCACAAGCTATACAAAACAAAATATAAAAAAAAAAATTCAATTCCAAATTCATAAGAGACAGAAAAGCCCCCGCCATCACGATATATCATAAATATAAATATGGGCCCCTGGGATGACAGTTATCTTCAAAAACGATTTTTACCAAGATTCACTTTTTCTTCTTCAAGTTAACATCTCTCTTCTTTCTCATATCAATCAATCAATATGTAGTTTTATTCATCTTAAAATCAACTAGTCAAAATCCTACCTTTTAATCATCCTTGCCACACCAAATAACTTTCAATTAAAATTTAAACAAGCCCGATAACTTTAACATTTCTCAAAATTTTATTTTAAAATAGTACATCAACTTAATAGGAGTATTTTATTTCTTTAACATATTATAATTCGAATAGAACTAAAAGTGATGTATCAACTCAACATAAATAATTATAAAACATGTTCACAAAAGATGCGGCGATATGAACAGTACAATCAACATTATTTATTTTTAATATACTCTACATTTATATTAATTATATTTAAAACTGCGACACAATCCCACTTTCTCGATACAAAGTTTTGACACAAAATTAATAAATAGTAGTAGTGGAAATTGGGGGACAGGGTAAATAATTTAGAAACGTCGAAGTGACACATGCAAGCCACGTTTACGAACGTCACAACTTCCACATGCCTGTCGCTACCCACTAATCCTAAAACTTTGAATAATTTTCTGAATCCCACAGCTGAAATTCAAAGTTTTAATGTAAATACTTTTTAATAAGAAATTTGGAAATATTTACTTTTCCTTCCCTAATGGGAAAAAAATAAATAAATATAAGGCAAAGGCAAATCGGGATGGAAAATATTCACTTCGAATCCGAAATACTATTCTTCTACTTCATAACTCTTAACAAATCTACAAATTCAATGCATTCATTTCCAATTCAACTACTATCCTATATTGGTGGAATCGTACTTATCAACTTCTAATTATAAGGTCAATTTGCAAGGTTTTATTCCTTTGCTTTAACACAATCAAAATTAATTTTAATTCGCAGCAAGAAAAATCATGAAAGAATCCCAATTAAATTAATTTTTTTTCCATTTAAAGAAAAGCGATAGAGAGAGAAACTCACATTAAGTGTGCGCTGAATCATCTTAGCTCGCTTCTTAGGACGTTGAGGGAGCTTGGACCCTTTAATTGCCAGAAAATCCTCTTCCTTCTCTTTATTTGTCAGGGCGATCACAAACTTGGGCGGCCACACGTCGGCGATCGCGTCAACGCCGGATGGAGACCCGCCCTTCTTCCCATCAAGGGCCGTCTCGGACGACCCAGAACCACCACCGCCACTGCCGCTGCCATGGTGGTTGTCATTCTTGTGATTACTATTATTGTTCTTGTTATGATGGTGGTGGTTGTTAACATTATTGCTGGTAGATGTGCCTTTTCTTTCACCTCTATCCGGAGAGGTCGGGCCCCTCACTCCATTGCTATGACCCCTCATTCCAATTGGACTCCCTGAATTTCTAGAGATTGAGACAAACGAAAATATATGTGCATCAAACACCGGATTTCAATTATATAAAACAGTAAATTAGGGGGCGTTTGGTATAAGTGTGGGAATCACTATGGGTATGGGTATGGTTATGGGTTTGAAAGTAAAGGGAATGGGTATGGGTTTAACTATTCCAATAAAGATGTTTGGTATAGAAGATGGGTTTGGAATCATTTTAAATTTATATATTAAGAAAAATGCTAAATAATACACAAATAATAATTAATTTGATAATAAAAAATAAAATAATATTATATATTTATTTATAATTATATTAATGTTAAATGATTATTTTAAAATAATTAATATAATTTTATCAATTAAAATTATTTTTTAATATTACTGAATAATATAATAATATAAAATTATGATAACATTTTACATTATAATTAAGATTATATACTAATACGTTTATGTATTAATTAAAATTTCATATAATATCATAATTACTATAATATTTTATAATGATATCATAATTATATTAAGATTACTAATATTTAATTTTAAATTATATATTAATAATCATTTTATTTTATTTGTTAATTTTTAAAATATAATAATAATAATAATAATATATAATTAAAATAAAAAATTAAGATGATATAATAATATATTTATATAACATCATAATTAATATAATATTTTATAATAATAATATTTTATGTATTTATTAATATTACTTAATAATAATATTTTATTTATTTATTAATATTACTTATTAATATAATAATATATAATTATGATAATATTTTATATTATAACTATTCTACTAATATTATTAAATATAATTAAATAATATGTTATTTATTAATATTACTAAATAATATATTATATAATAATATATTTACATAACATCATTATTAATATAATATTTTATGTATTTATTAATATTACTTAATAATAATATTTTATTTATTAATATTACTAAATAATATAATAATATATAATTATGATAATATTTTATATTATAATTAAGATTATATAATAATATATTTATATAACATCATAATTAATATAATGTCTTATAATAATATTCTTATTTAATATTATAATATTATTATATTAATACTAATATTATGGGAAATAATAATTAAAAAAATAAATTTGAGCATAAAAATGGGAATGGAATGAAACCCCCCAAATTATAGGGGAATGGGGATTCCCATATTTTTGGGAATCAAGTCATTCCCACGGGAATGAAACCCGACTACCAAACGGTGGGTTTCGGAATCATTCCATTCCCTGATTCCGAAACCCACCAACCAAACACCCCCTAAATAACTAAACACTATCGCTATGCATCAAGAAAATTGACAGCACCAAAGTTACACTAGCGAAAAAAAAAAGAAAAATAAATCACAGCAAGAATTATCATGGAAGGGGGAGAAATTACTTGAATACCCTTGTGGGGTAGAGTATCCGGTCGCAGAATGGATGATGGACAAATGGTGTTGCGTAGGAAATGGGCGGAGTTGTTGAGAGAGGATTTGGTTCTGGTTTGAGTCAGCTTTTATATTTTTCAAAAAGGGGGTCAAGATATTAGTTGAGGGCCGTCTGTGTGATGCGAGGAGATTGAGCAAATATCGGGAAAAGCCGGTGTGCGGTGTTTTATGGGGCAATTTGGGCCATTGATTGGAATTCACTTTATTCATTAACGCAAATTCAAACAAGATTACGTGTACTAATCTAAAAAAATGTGTAGTGCCAATTAAAGAATAAAATAATGAGAGAAAATTAAATGAGACGAGTGAAAAACAAATATTGTGCCCCACATTCCCAGCCTCCCAAAATGTCTCCCAAACATTAAATGGAAAAAAAAGAGCGATATAATTTCCTCAATAGAAAAAAGTTTTTTTTTTATATATGTAAAAGGAATAGAAAAAAGTTAGAACACTGAAACCACAAACACCAGATATTAATTAATTTAAGCAATATTTTTAGGAAGCAATCACGATAAACAAGTGTGGGGTGATTCACCCAAAACAATTAACATTTTCTAGATTTCGATTAATAGCGTAAACATCCCTATTTCACTTTCCTCAATAGAGCAGGCATGCAGTTCAGAGAAAGATAATATCTGTGATAAAGCATATCGCTTGTGAATCTCTTAACAGTAACACACGAATCGTGATTGAGAACAATTCCGCCCAATATTCAACAATAAAAATAAAATCAATCAAAAAGAAACTCAGAGATATTGGGTTACCTCAGGATTCGACGAGAGGGAGAAGCGGGGAGATGGCGGAGGTTCATATTATCGTTAATAATGTTGGGTGGATTTGGGATCGGATTCTCGCTTGGGTTGTTATTGCCATTATAAAGATCCGACCTAACAACTCTCCGGTCCATGCGGACCGCTGCCCGTTGAGACGGTTCCGAACCGGCCGGGTTAATAGCGCCCCTGTTGACCTTACCGTGGACCTTCGTACAGCGTAACCTTTTCCGGCTCCCCCACTGCACCACGAAGCCAGACGACGTCGTAGCACCTGACCTGGACATTGATCTGTACAGCAACCCGTCTCTATTGGTGGGATGGGAAATCTTCCTCTCCATTTCACTGTTTAGAACACCTGTGCACGATCATATATAACATGATAAACAATGTCAGCACGATGTGTAAATGGTGGTTAGGCTCTCTTTAAAATTTGAGAATCACAGTAGAATTTGAGTAAGAGCGAAGTGACCCAATTGCAGGAGGGGAGAGAAGAGTTGGGGCATTCCAGAAATAAGTAAAAAAAATAAACGACGGAAAATAATGCTAAGATTTTGAGGGAAAGGGAGATAAACTCAGAAGGGAAAAATCACCATTTTTGAACATATATAACAAATGGATTGCGCGTGATTTCATAAAGATGCAATTGATTTTTATAGAGAAACTACGTATATGTGACTCAAAGCTCTGTTGTACATCATGAGCTAATTTTTTGAGAAATTTTACATACAAGTCTTCGCATATGAATCTAAAAGGTTTTCTAGAGACTCAGTAGCATTTATTTCAAAACTTTAAAAATAAATGGATTCCAGAAAGAAATCTGATGAACTGTTAATAGCGGAGAGAGTCATCACTGATGCAAACGCAGAAAATAGATGAAAAGAGTGGCGGATCTCTCCAATTATCAAATAGAAAGAAAAGAAGAAAATGGCGGAATTATACCAAAATTATTACGGCGAAACTTTGGTGAACGATGAAACTGGAATTTGAGAAAACAGAGTATCTTTGATATCAGTTTTTGCGTTACCGTCGAACTTCAATTCTATTCACTGAGCTCAATTCTTTTTCAGATAATCGAGATTTTTCTTTTGCTGTCAAAATTACATCGATCACTAACAGAATCGTCCAAATCTGCAATTGAGAAAACCAGAAAATTCTATCAATCACGATTAAATTCAACGCTCATATGAATCCCGAAAAATTAAAGTACCTTTCGAATCTGAGTTTCCAAGCCAAATATTCAGATTAATTGTCTCCAGAAAAGGTGAACAGAAATCATCTTTGCTTAGGAAATGCGAGCAAATTCACAGTAATTCCGCTAAGAGAGTCTCGAAACGCTCGCACGTACAAATTGTTGGTGAAATAACAGCAAACCAGAGATTTCGATACCGATCTTATCAACCGTAAACTGATCCTACATCTCCACCACTCCCTGTCAAACAAGATTTTCAGATTAAATCTTCGAAATGGAAGAAAACAACAGAAAACAGAAACAATCAGAACCTCTGGACTCGACTTCGCTTCGAAAATCCAATCAGAGTTCCTCAACCATTTTCACAATATCTCAACAAAACGTAGCCTGAATACCTGCTCCTTCAACGACTGCAAAAAATGAGCCAACGATTCAACAATCACGATTCAAAGCATACATTAAACGTCCATAATTTCTCATACTTCAACTCGTAAAACTGAGAATTCTCATGCCTAAGAAACGAGAGTTTTAGATCGTCATCCAATCCGGCACATTCCCTTCCGCCAATTATTCCTGTTTCTCTAGAGCACTTTCTGCTTCTTCGTATCCGCCTTGTGAGCGATGAATAAAAAGAAATACGAAATTACTCTCCTTTCTTCATCAAACCATCATTTTTATACCTCCCAGTTTTTCATATTCAATCTATAGCCGTTGAATGTAATAAACGGTGTAGATTGTTTCTCATTTGTCTGTATGAGACGTCGTTTTCCATCAAAGACGTTTATGATCACGGAATCTAATTCTCCGTTGGCATCGCCGTTTGTTTTATCATTATTTTATTCGTTTAGCTTATGATAATCATGTTTAATTAATGTAACTATTGTTAAGTTAGTTTCATCCTCTGTTATATTATATGCAAGTTTATTAACAACCAAAAATAATACTCCCTCCGTCCCATAACATTAGTCCTGTTTTCCTTTTTCGTTTGTCCCAAACATTAGTCCTCTTTCTTAAAATGAAAAAGTAATACACACTCACTAATAAAAATATTAATTTCCGTTATGGGGCGAAGGGAGTAATAAACTGAATGAAAATCATAAATTCATTGAAAACTATCATAAATTGCATAACTTTTCACTATTATTATTATTTTTAAATAAGATCTGCTAATTTAAAACTCATATAAAATATCTTAAAATTCCTAATCTCTTAATCACATGCAAAACATTTATCACTTTTCTAATCGAGGACAACTTATAATTATTTTTGTTCTGTAAAACAAAACTCGTATAAAAACCTTTTAGAAGTTATAGATTAACTTTGAAATTTATCCCAAATTTTCATTAAAAAAAATTATATCTAAACGTTTGTTAAATTAGGTAAATATACCCTAGACTTTTCATATTATGGGATTTTAGCATAATGTTTACTTTTACCAAGTAAAATACCTTAAAGTGATTGTTGAGATTGAAAATACGTCAAGTCATACATTCCTAAAACTGATTCATTCTTTACCATAACTTGTGCTTTTTATAAGCTCAGCCTTCTTTTAATCTCATCAATTACTTAGTATATTTTAACTAACATTAAGTAAATCTCATAATATGAAAAAGTCAAATCTAGGGGGGCAAAAAATTAAGATAAATTTCAGAGTTCATGAATAGGTCCAATACTCTTATGTTAAAATTCATAATTTTCGTTTTTTATAATTACATTCTTACGGTGTAAAGCAGAGCTAGTGAGGGACGCCTCTAAGCTGTAGTACATGTAGGAAGTTTGTTAATATCAAGCACTGAATCCCCTCTGGAGAGAGCTCCAAGGATTGGAAGGTAAGGTGGTGCAGGCTTGAGCAGAAGCCTCGGCCATCTGCGCTACGCTCACACCTGCGTTGCACATATTCGCAATGGATCGCATGTGTCTCATTCCGTATTGGGATAGAGACCCACAATGGCTCTCAAATTCCCGAACCTATACAGCAGATTGCCACAGTTGGTAAAGGCAAGAGGATAGCATTGAATGGAGCATACTTGATAGTAATTGGGAGCTCAATTCAAGACAAGAGGGTAAGATTACCAGCAATTTAAGGCAGTTCCAGTCATCAACAAGAGGTTTTCCAGCAGATCGAACGGTGTTGAGCACTTTTGGACCCTTCACAATTCCAAATACAAGTTTTCCAATGAGCTTAATGCTGTTGTCCACGTGTAGACGGTGAGCCATAGCTTCTGTGAGCTGCAGTTGGGATTCGGATTTCCTTATCGAGCCCTCAGGAGCCTTTCGGAACTGCAACAAGGGATCAATAGCGCGTTGATTTACAAAAAGTTTTTACCATGAAAGTACTTGCTAAATCATGATTTTGAAATACATTTTCATGCTCAAATTATTCCACTGCCAACTAACTGGATAGTGTTTCTACAGCTTAGTATACCTTTCTCAGCCTTTTGGCTAAGATTAAGTGTAGTATCTGTTCTTATCAGTTTCTACTGCTTAGTGCTTGCCACAATAAATGAACTGTAGTTATTTCTAACCATAATCATTTTTGGCTCAAACAAACAACCAGTTTAGGGGGGAGAGACAGAGAGAGAGAGCTGTTCTTCACAAACAATCAGCATACCAAAGATCACTTCTTCTATGATCTGAACAAAATCACCTCTATTACACAACCATCAATACAATACAGTAAAACTAACTTACAACAAGAGTTAGATTTGACGTACCTTGTGCCAAAAATGTAAAAGATCAGCATCCCGCTGATTAACAGCTTTTGAAGATGGCCACAGCGAGTTTTCACTCAATAAAGTAAAGTTGACATTAGCAGGATTTGTACCCATGTACAGGTAAAGAGTATCCAGACTTAGCTTCAAATCACCATATTGCATGACATGGGAGCCATAATTAGAATTTGCACCGGCGGTTCTCTTCCTCACCTGCATATACCAATATAATGGACGTCATACCTAGTATGCATGTACTAGCGACTCAATTCTGGAAATATCTTTAGAAACATTAACAGTGTCTGAATGCATCACCAGTTCATATTGAAAAACCATTTGGTGCCATGTAAAACACATTCAGTTGAGTTCGACTTAAGAGTCACATTTAAGCAGACTGCCAAATGAAAAGCATTACGATTCAGCAGGATCTTACCACTTACCAGTTGATATTGTTGACGCAAAGTCTCTGTGCGAAGATTGTGCACATCGCTGTTCATGATGGCATAAAAGAACAATAATTAGCAGAAAACATCACATACAAACCCTCGGACAACAGGCCAGCATTTTAACATTTCATTTCCCTTTCAAGAGGAGCCATTGGAAGTAGGAATAGGAGTTCACATAGTGAAACTTGTTTTTGACTGCTTGCTTAATTTAACGTAACTGGGCCCAAACAAAAAAAATGTTGAACTCAGAATACTAGCATACCTGTCTTCCATCCAGGAAACACTGTACAGATCACCTAGGCAGGTTTCATATCCTGGGGGGATACTAGGATAGTCACCTGGACAGTACGTACCCCAGCTACTCTCTTCTGCGTTTGCTGCAGTGGTTGCATATATATTCAAGCCTTCAGGAAGAAGACCTTCAAATATACTTCCAGACTCGCATGCTTCAAGGTAAAATACCTACAAATAATAAAAGCCATCAAGCCTGCATGATTTCGGACATTGCTTGGCAATAATTATTACTGATTAAAGCCAAAATTTGGTGTACCAAGCTCTTATATGTTCCCGAAGCATGCTTTTTCTTCAAAACATTGATCAAATCAGCCGCATAGAGGTAAGGACTGGTAGGCATTCCTGAAAAAATATAAAATTTCAACAAATAGTGTAGTACCAACTGAAACGCATACAATATCAAGCAGAAAATGGAGATGCAAAGGAAAATTAACCATATTTCCATCAATTTTAGCACCAACTGAAGATATTTTATGAACTCAAATATATACAGCAATCCCTCCTCAACATATCATGACTTGTCGTGTTAAAAAATAATCAATATAGAGAGAACTCTGTAAAATGAAAGATGCATGCAGATAGATGATGTAACATCAGTTACAAACCAAGCACCCCTGGACCACCATGATCAGAGTAGAATATGAATATATGATCATTTGGACCGCTGTTCAAAACTTTTCCACTGCCTCCTTTGACTGCAGTTTTGTTCCCAAGAAGAACCGCAAAAAAGTTGTCGACGGTAACATCTTCTCCAACATAATCCTGTTTCATGGAAACTCAGCATGGAATAAAGGCAATTTAGTCTCAACTAAAGTGGGCCAAGGGAGTTCAGACTGAAACCTTTGGTACTCCATTGTAGACATCCTCACCTCGAGGACTGTTGATGATGACTCCAGGCCTTGGATTCTCTTCATTGTAAGCAATGTCATCATACATAAAAACAACAATGTTTTCATCTTTGAGACCGCCTCGTTTTAGGACTTGATATGCATGGCATACATCGGCCTATAGTTTGAAAAGAGGGGGAAAAAAAAAAAAAAAGCCCTTTATCAGTGTGAGAGCTAGGAGGAAAACCTAAATAACAGATTTTCGGTTGCTTTTTTTTTTTTTTCTATTAAACATAAGTATAAACAGAGCTAACTACCAGTTGGTTATTTATTTATTCTTGGGTGGGAGGGACATAGATTGAGTCATTCCAAGTGACTCCAAGTATTTTACCAAATATAGGAAAAAAAAATAAGAACCATAATTAACCTTCTTTAGATTTAATACAATTTAACTTCATCCATCCACACCTCCCACTGTCGAAGGCATGATCAATCATGTTCTCCCATCATTGCAAAAAAAAAATAGTACAATAACTAGAGAAAATTGAGAAATTTCAATTTGTCACAATCAGCAATTTAACTTTAGTTGTTCGGCAGGACCCACTTTTTGAACTTGTCAAAATAGTAGTTGAAGTTATGTAGATCAATATCACCACATAGATAAATATATATTGGCCTCCTATTCTAATTCCTGTAATACCAGAATGAGCCAAACATATTGTAGCTAGTTTGCCTAATATATCACCTAACTTCCAAATACATCATTGTTTATTTCTCCAGCAATATAGTAGCAAAACTGCAAGTCTTAAACCCCACTGCAAATAATCAACAGAAGGGTAGTATGATGCTTAAGAATGAAGAAAGAGAAATAAATTAAAATTTCAAGGAAACGCACATACACACATAAACAAAAAAAAAAAAAAAAAAAACTGAAAAATTAAAAAGGAAGTACATTTGAGCAGAGCGTAGTATCATGAGCTGGGGCGAGTGAAGCTTGGATTCATAAAGAAATGTCAAATGCGGTAAATAATTCAAACTACAATTATCAGCAGCATCAAAACCGATTCATCCAATTTGTGAAGTCGGCTACCACAACATTGGTTCTATATGCATGCGAGAATCCAACATACTATCTCCCCCAATCAGAAACGAATTGATAATTCCAAACAATGCCTAAAAAAATGGAATAGAATTAGGCAATTAGCAGACTTCTCTAATACGAAAGAAAGCTGAATATCCGCAATGCTTAAAAACGGCTTCAAATTCAAATCAACAATCAGTTCGAGGCTGCAAAAAACAAGTTTTAGATCACCAATTACGTAAAGATCCCCACTTCTCCCTACAAAACCGGCTTGTAAGGTAGTTCATGGCAGATGTGGGATATTCAACAATTACCAACATCCATAAATATGATCACAACTAGAAACACAAAATGGTGATCACCTGGTGGCGATAATTCCAGTAGCCATTAGAGCCAGCCAACAGGATAGCCCATCTGGTCCCTACAGAATCACCATCGCCATCGCCATCGCCATCGTCTCCGCCGTCGGCCTTGGCTGAGCCACCAAAGTAGGTGCTTTCCGAAGGGAGCTTGATGAAATCGCCGCCGTAGGCAAAATCGAAATTAAGAGAAAGGGCTAAAACGGAGAGCGTAAGGAGGAAGAATGCAGCAGAGGTGCATCGTCTCGGTATCATCATCTACCCTGTGAATTCTGATGTTAGTGGGTTGGGTGACTGGTTCAAGAATCATCAATTTTTCAGCCGATTTCACATATACCTAATTAGTGCAAGATTCACTTCAAAGATAAGAAACAAACTTTGGCAAAAACTCATTTAAATAATCATATTTTTAACCGAATTTTTTAATTAGATAATATAATTTTACTTAATAAATAATATATTTTTGAAGAATTATCGATTCACGATCTAAAAGATGAAATTTTAATTTAGGACCCAAAATATCGTTCGATTCTCAATCCGAAGTTTTTTTGTGATCTTCCGAATTCTGAATGAGAATTCATCTTTCGGATCCTGAATCGATAATTAAACTATCTTTGAGATCTAAATTATAATACTCTTATTTTATTTAAAAGTTTATCTAGATTGTATTATTCAATGAATATTGTATTTTTATTTAATAAATAATATACTTAGTTTTTATTGATTAAATATATTATTTTTCAATTGCATTGATTTTTAAATGGACGATTTTAAATGCAGCTATAATTTTACTTAATATAATTAATTTTATAAAAATATTACAAGTATGCCCTTAAAACCTCTAATTTAAAATTTTAATTAAAAAATTGAAATTAAAACATATAACCACGTTCCATTTTACGTTAAAAAAATCAAAACCCAGCAATCAAATTAAAACGAGCTTGTAAAACCCTCATTCACAAACCCAAATTCAGAATTTCAAACTGGAAACAACCTGTTTCTCACTCCAATCTCATGGCAGCATTAACAACAACTCCCTTCACTCACTATAAGTTAGTAACCAAATTAGGAAATCAAGAATTCACCTTGTAACTCCCAGAATATGAGAACTCACCCACCATGAACAAGGCAGCTTCCATTAATAAGATAGCATTTATGTTTATACATGATAGTTTTTTTTATCATTATTATTATTATTATTATTATTATTATTATTATTATAAAATAGAATGTGATAGTTTAAAATTCACATACTTATATCTACAGCCGTATTTTTACTTAACATAACCAATGGAATACCATTCTACACAATCGTATCAGACATGTTCATGAAATTGCAGAGATTTACAATCTTCACATTAGCGAAGAGATACACAAGTTTTATTGGGGATGGGGCTATGAGATTGGATTTGTTTTTTTATTAAAAGTCTAAATTGAGGTTATAAGGATATAATTGTAGTACTCCCTCCGTCCCGCTAGAATAGGCTCACTTACCGAATTTGGCGTCCCAATTAAATTGGCCCTTTTTCAAAAATGGCAATTTTTTCAAACACAACAATAAAATATTCATTCCACTAACTCATTCTACACTCACAACTCTTAATTTCCGTGCCGAAACGAAAGGGGCCTATTAAAATGAGACGGATGAAGTATTTTTTTTAAAAGGGGCTATGTTAAGTAAAATTATAGCTACGTTTAGAATTACCCTTTTTAAATTTGTAAAAAAAATATTTATCCAGTAAACAATATAGTTTTATTCAATAAATAATATATAAAATTCTTTATATAATACTCCCTCCGTCCCGGCTGAATTGTCCCGGTGACTTTGGGCACAATAACCAAGGAGTATGAGTGTAAAGTAAGTTGAGTGGAATTAATATTTTATTGTTGAGTGTGAAAAAGTTACCTTTTTAAGTAATTAGACAATTGAGGTGGGACGGACGAAAAAGGAAAGTGGGACAATTGAGGTGGGACGGAGGGAGTATAAATTTTGTGAAATTCAAGTCACGCCGTTTTTGTGTGAGATACACAAGACCGTCTCAGCTTCAATTATTGAAGGTGGATCGAGCCAAGCATTAGTTTATTTGAATAATTTTGTGTTTTGAATTATTCATTTCCAGTGGAGAGGAGCTTTTGAATCATTTTCATTGGCTAACGCTAATTCAATCAATTTTTTATAAAAAAATCAGCTCAATCCAAGATCAAATCATGATAAATTCAAAATCATCCAGAGAGTGTGAAGTTATCAATGCAATAATCAATTAGAAGTTAATTTCAATCAATGATTTGGATATTATAATAACTAAAATAGTAGTATGAAATATAGTGCCATGTTCTAATTTTCACAACTTTCTAAACATATTTTGATTTAAGAAAAACATATCTGTTTAAACTAAAAATGTACGAGCAAAATTTTTCATGTTAATTGAATGAATTTATTAGGAAATTTGATGTTAGAATTTCTTTACTTATTGTATTTTGGTGGGTCAAAATTTTGGTCAAGTTTAACCAGTCTAAGTCTCTAAATTAGCTTCAATTTCAATTTTCAAGTAAAGTCTTATAAATAGAATTGTAACTGAAGCTGGTCGAAGAACTAACTAATGAATCAATTTAGGATGCCCAAAAGACTCAAACAGATTGATGCTCAGTATGGAACTGATCAGTCTGGGTCTTATAGGAACTGACGAGTTTGGGACTACATCAAATAGAACTGATCAGTCTGGGACTGACCACTCTGGAGCTTACCAATCTCACCCATCAAACTTGACAGTCTGGGGATCGATGTCGAACTGAATGATGATGATCACACTGTCGTTTTGACAAAAGGTGAACAGTCACTGCCCAAGTCAGAAAAAGCGTGAGTATGTGCAGGATTCCTGAAAAGGACCTACATACCGCTGTTCACAACAGAGAACAGAGACTTCCAATTGGACATCATCCAATCTGTCTCTAACATATCTTTCGATTCAAATCTCAAGACCTCCGCCTATAAATAGGCGAGGATTCCAAAGAGAAAAGTTTACCTGAACCTAACACCGAACTCTCAAGCTTGCTAAAACTCTGTTGATTTTCTTACTCAAAAGTTAGAAGCTTATCTGAAGCTTTTGTCATCTTCGTGAACACGAGACTCAGAACTTCTAGTTCTTGAGTTATTCTTGGTGTTCTTTCTCTCTAAGAAATAATGCAACATTCAAGTACGTTCTGTACTTGGACTCTGACAGGCGTTCTAAGTCGCCAAGCTGACAGTTCTGAGGTGAACTATGAAGACCTCATTCTCTCGACGAGGAGGCTATATGGTGTGCCCACACTCTGAGGAGGTGCGAATTGAAGACGTACAAAGGACCGGACGAGTGAGTTTGTGGACTGAAGGACGAGGCATCCTTTAGTAAGCAATAGATTGTGGGAGCACCTTGTATTCATTCGCTTAGTCGATTACCAGACTTCTACGTGAAGAGTGGACTCAGGATCTTTCGGTGTCCGAACCGCTATAAATTTTTTTGTCGTTTATTTGCTTTATTTTTATCAGTTTACGTACTTTAAAACTCAACACTCAAGTGTTGAAATATAAGATGGAACTGAATCTAACGACTATTAGGACTTAAGACACAAACTGAACTTTGATAAACCAAACAGAGACTGACACTCAGTTTGGATAAAATGCAAATCTATCCATTTAAATATTCCATTGTGCAACAAGTTTAAACTCTGGAATTCGGGACCAACAAGTGGTATCAGAGCAGTCAGTCCTTCCAGGCTGGTCATTTTGAAATCGCTTCGGACCGAGATCCAGTCTTTCCTTGCACTTCTTTCTTGTTTAGCTCAGGTTATAAATATTTAACATGAATATCCCAAAGTTGCCTCGTACGATGCAGAAAAGTACGCAATATGGAAGATGTCTTCCATCCAACTCAAGAGCTTCCATCCCGAGATGGTCGATATATTAGAGAGAGGACCGATGAAGATTATAAAGGTCCTTCCACCTCTCGGAGCTGAGGGTCCCAAAACTATAGAGAAGCCCTACAACAAATGGACCTCCAAAGACAAGAAGCGGAACCAGCTTGACTCCATCGCTCATGAAGTCATCATCTCTTCCTTACCATATGCCCTGGTTGAGGAAGTTATGCAATTCGATAGTGCAAAGATTGTGCCAAAATACAGATCAAATGAAGAGGAATAAGCCACAAGTATGTGTCAACAAATATTAATCATTCCAGATGCAACTTGGAGAAACCACAAGTCGATGGAGGCACGATTCAATGACATCGTTAGCGAACTTAAGGCGTAGGATAGAGTTTACTCAATAGTCGATCTAAATGCTAAGATCATGTCCAAGATACCGAAAGAAAAGTGGTTTGTCAAGGCAACCGTGTTGAAAGAAAAGGATCTTTAAAAAATGATGATGAAAGAATTGTTAGCCCAGCTACAAGCCCATGAGTGGGATATCCAGATGGTAAACTAGAATGAGGCCGTGAGAGCAACCAACTCACTAGGACCTCAGGCTGAGGATGCAGCCAATTTCGTTAAAAGGGATTCAAAGTAGAGACACAAAAAGCCCTTCCAGACTGACCGTCCAACAAGTCAGTCCAGTACTCAACCAAAAGAGATCCCATCCACCTTCGGATCTCAACATAAGGAAGGAGAAAAACTTAATAGTTGAGCTTGAGGAGTAGATGCGCAAACTGGCAAAGCTCCTTGAAAAAATGAATTGAAAGGAAATAGCTCCCAAGACTGCCGACAACAGGTTCGTCACCGAGCACCGCGATCATGCTTCCAGTGCAATTCCTCCAAACATCTCAATTTTGAGAGTCTCTTGGTGGATAAGGAAGAACGTGAGCGACTCAAAAAGATCTTTGAGTGCAGAGCATCGAAGGCTGATCACTGATATTTCTACTAGATAAATTACAAATATACTGATCAAATAAATTTATACTTGAATGTCGAACCCACCGGGAAAAAATATGTGAGATAGTCCTATGCACTATAACATAGTTGTTGGATTAATTGTTTGAGTAATTTAGAAATCAGATTTGAGGCTTTTAAACTAGGCAAAGAAAATAAGATATGAAATTAATTCAAAAAAGGAGACGCACAGATCTTAGGGCAGAAAATTTATTATGGATAACATGCAAGAACTAATTAATTTAACAGGTGGAATACTGTAATTATGGTATATTTCCTGGGTCGGGCAAATATAACCTAGATTACTAATTAGTGACCATCTCCTCTCAGTCTCAAGAACACCAATTAATCAACCACATTCATACATTAGATTCAAATTCCTACAATCTAATACTTCTTTGTTGGACAGTATAGACTATATCATGCATTCCGAATTCCCACTATCAAATTTCTCTTCTCGATCCTTCATTCAAGAGCTAGACATCTAAATTAATTGTCACATCTCAGTCCTTAAATCAATTTAGAATTATAATATAAATACAGAAATCATAAACCTAAATAATTAATTCTAAACATGCATCCAAATTAATATTAAAACCCCTAGAATCTGCTAGAAATTTAGCTAGACATAATTAAAATAAAATAAACTTGCATTAAAATAAAACATGAATTCCAAAATAAAACTAAAAATATAATCCTAAAGTTCCTACAGAAATTGAGGTTAAGAAGAGAAAAAGGTACATTGAATGGTCTAGACTAGGGGGTATTTATAGAGTTTATGTGGGCTTGACATATCTAAATTATAAAAGGAATAAGATTAAGATTTGCTATATATCTATATCTAGAGTATCATAACTTAAATATATCTTCCAGAAATATATCTTGAAGGCTTTACATCTTCGATTCTTGGTATATCTTCTTGAATTTTTGAGCAATTAGGATTGATCTGGCAGTATCTTGAGAAAATCCCGTCAGATTTGCATAGCTCCACAAATTCGATCATATCTTTTGATTTATAGCTCCAATTAATGCGATTCTACTTGAATTGGTTAACTAACTCGATCACGTATTTGTGGATATGCATTAATAGATCAGATTCCAAGTATTGAATGAGATATGATCAATTTACTTTAGCCTTTTTTAGTTTGCGAAAATCTGATGCAAATTTTATCTTGAAATATTCTTTTTCTCTCTCCAAATCTTGATTAATCTTTAATACTCAATTATCATTGATCTAATCTTCAACATTTAATTTGAACTCATCAATCCCCAAAACTTGAATGTTTGATTGTCAACAATCAAAAGAAAAGAATAAATCTCAAGTTCATGTAATCAAAGTGTGCAATGCCTCAAAAGATTCATCACAATCCAAGTATGAAATATCCACAAATACAAACAATCCAAATTAAGTGAGAAAATCAGTAAACTTAGAAAGAACCTCACAGAAAAAGTGTTTCATTCATCACTCAAGTGTTTAAGGGATCAATGTGTATACACTCATCATGTATGAATTATATCTACCATAGGCTTGCAGATATTTTAAATTCTCCACTGCTTAAATGTGCACACAAGACCAAGAATCAAATAGGACTTTATTTTTTGTTGTAATGTAGGTTTTTGTGAAGGGTAGGGTAATTTTGGTCATGTTACTAAATTTAATTGAGTTGGGCACCTCAACCAATCTAAAAACCACCATCTAACTTCGTTCACTCTTCTACTAAGATCTTCCACTTCTAACCACATAGTTCTCTCTTTTCCTTCCTCATATCCCCCCCCCCCCCCCATTTTTTCCAATCCTTTTAACTTCTTAGATTTTTTCCTTTTTGGGAAGAGCTTATAACAATTCTCATCATTCGTTTTTTTTAGAGCTCAATTTTTTCTTTTGTTTCACCAATTCAAGAAATTTTACCCATCCACTCACAATAATCATTCTCATTTCACTCAAATATCATAGACAAGATACAATTTACCTCATTTATGACACTATCTCATAGACAAGATAAAATCATAATTTTCTTTTTCTTAACTCATAGACCAAGAAAGAAAAATTAACATGCTATAAAAGGCTATTCTAGGGATAAAATATCATAAGGGACAATGTTTAAGATAAACTGGCTAACAAAAATGGCCTAAAATCATTTTCTAAACTTGTGCACTCTATGCTGCCTCGAAAAAGAAACAATGCAAGTTCTAGAGAATACATACATGCAAAACTCACATCAAACGAATAAAAGCTCAAAATCTTACTTAGGTGCATATTTGTTCTTCCATTGTAAACATCTAATCCAAACTCAATTCATCATGTAAGTGCAAGTTTTAAAACCAAACTCTTCATGTGATATTCTACATTTGTTGGCTACTTCAGTCACAATCACAATTGACTCAACTATCAAATGATCAATCATCAATCACATATTGCATTCAAAAGGAGGCAATTTTAAAAAAATTAGCTCAATTTGCTTGAATTTTTTTTCTAGGCAAAAATTTAAACTAAAAACTATCATGCAAAAATTTAAATACAACAAGTATAACTAAATAATTAAAGCAAAACTATAATGCAAATTTTTGTCCACATCCCCCCAAACTTATTTCATGTTGGTCCCAAGATCAGAGTGATTTTATATGCATTGGAAGTATTTAAATTGATTGCACTCTGAAAACTAAAACTTAGTTTTCAGTTTCCGAAAACTTGATTTAGCTAAAATTAGTCTCTGATAGATTTAAGTTTCGGTTTTTAGTAATACACTTCAATACTTGGAAAGTATTGAAGGTTTCAAATAAGCTTGAAAACTTAGAATGCAAAAATATAAATAAAGCAATAAGTGACTCAGGATATTTATAGTGGTTCGAATCCTTATGTCCTACGTCGACTCTTTGGAACTTAATCCGGGAATTTACTAAATAACAGATTACAAGATCCTCACGATCTATAACTAGCCCGTTGGATGCCAATTTCCTTTGGCCTGCTAGTGCACTCACCCAGAAACTTGGTCTGCTTCCTCCTTCAGACTTGAAGTGAGAACGCATCTAACAACCTTCAAACTAGAATGGTGGATGTTTGTTGTTCTTCCCAGAACGTCAGGTGGTTGGCTATAGCCTGTGATAATTAGAATTCCAGATAGGAAAATTGACTGCTATGTTTATTACTTGAAAAGTAACAAACACCAAAATGATTAGCTTGAGCTAGAAAGCTAAGCCTCGTGTTCTCTAAAGACACAGTAATATTCAGAGTACTTTTGAGAGCTTTTACTTTGACAGAGTTTCGGCTTGTTTTCACGCGAGTTTAGGTGCTCTCCTCTGAAGTAGCGGTCTGCTATTTATAGGTAGATTTAGTCGACCATTTGAATTTTTTCCGTTAGAGAAAAAGAGCACGTCGTCCAATCATCGCCCATTCTTTGTCTGTTGTAGCAGCCTGCTCCCCCCTGCTCTGCTTTTACCTTTTAGTAGTGTACTTTCACCTGCTCTTGTCAGAGCGAGTTTCACTTTGAGGAACTTAAAAATTGAAGATTCCTCGTACATGATTCAGTTCAACATACTTTAAGGAATCTTGGATAATACTTTGAGTTCCACTCGGATTCTTTTTATCATCTCGCTTTTCAAGTGCTCTTTAAGCTTTGAACTGAAAATTGAAATCCTCCAGACTTCAAGTTTCGAGTTTCCTTCCTCTGTGAAAGCATCGCAGGTGAAAACCCAGTTTCCAAAAACTGACTTTCTAGTCTTTTCAAGTTTCAAGTTCTGAAACTAGATTTCCAATTTCTAGTTTCTTAGTTCCTAACAATTTCCCCCTTTATAAACTAAGTTTCTATCTTTTCAATCCTCAGCTTCCAGTTTCTATTACAACTTGATTTATCCTATACAAGAATTACATGTAGAAATTGAATAGAAACTTAAAAGCTAGTTTTGACACACTAAAACATCTAATAAGGAGTAAACCAGTTTCCTAGTTTCTAACAATTTCTCCATTTTTGGTGTTGTCAAAACGATCATTCTTAAAGCTAGGAAAAAGGACAATCGATGAACTGAGTTTACAAAGACAATACTCAGAAACATCATTTCCTTATTCTACCTACTCTATTTGATCTTCCTCCTGAATTGGAGAGATATTTCTCGATAATAATCAAATTAAAGTGTAAATGAAAATGCTGATAACATTGGAACATGTGAATTCAGTCAGGCTAAAAACACAATCATAAGATCGAGAGAGAGAGAGAGATAATGAGAGTTTGTCTTCAATCCAGTTTTCAGTTTTTCATTGAATGTGGTATGTTACAAGTACATAAAAACTGAAAACTAGACAAACAAAAGAGCCAAGTTTCAAAACTAAAAAACTAGAGGATCAAACACTTACGTATCTGCTCAGATTAGGATGAAGGCTTATGATCAGTGCATTTTTGTGCCAACTCCATCATGGCCTGAAATTGAGCCTCCCTCCTCTTTTCTTCGACATCCTCTCTTTGCCTTTTCTCTGCTTCCTCTGCTTCCGTTGTCTCAGCATCTTTCTTCTCTTTTTCTTCCAGTTTGGCCTTTACCTCTTGAGTTTCTTGCCTGATTACTTCTAGTTGAAACTGGACAAAGTAATTTACCTCAGAGATGATTGCAGATTGGGAAGAACTGGTTGTGGCTTGATCTTCCGACAATTTAATCAATGGAGTTTCAAGGGAAACAATTATAGCCAGGGTAACTGGAGTTAAGCCACTGATAATCCTTCTCGCTTCTTCCTCCTTGTCAGTCAGTTCCTGCCTTATTCTTTCTGCTTCTTCGGCAACTTTCTTCTTCTTTTCCTCTTCTTACAAATGGAGCTTAAATTTATTCAAGAACCGACTTCTTTGAATTTTTCTTGCAACCTCTCCCAGTTGTTGAGCTTGTACTTGAATCATCTGAATTGCTTGGACTGTCTTCTCTGCAATAGAAATCACAGTAAGCTCATGAGAGAGAGAGAGAGACAACCTACTCCATTACTTCTTTCTCTAGTTCTGCAGAAGTCAGTTCTTGCTCCGCCTTCTCCATCTCCTATTCTAACCTCCTTTGTGCTGCAATCTTCCTCACTTTTTCAAGTTTGGCAACAATTATGCTTTGATAATCCTCTAGAGTTGGTTCTGTGGCTTGCACTTCTTCTTTTTTAGTGTGTTGAGGAGAAACTGGAGTTTCTGGCACATAAAACAAAATTAGTAGGAGGTAGTTGTTTCAATTTCATTTCTCTCGTCATCAGAATGAGAATCTCTTGAATGTTGTTGTTTGGTGGGATGAAGTCTGTGGGTGATAGTGCTTCTCCTTCATCCATTGTTCGCGCTAGTTTCTCAATCAGGAAACTGATTTTCAAGCCAAAGCTTACTCTGGTGGTAAAAATTCCATTGTCAGATAGAGTGGAGTTCTTATTGACATTCTCCAATATTCTCTCAAAAATGAATTCCGCCTAATTCATGCAAATATCATAATTAATTGCCATCAAAACTAAGAATTTCTTCTTGCTAATCTCAGATATCTCCCAAAAACTAATAAAAACTATCGAGCTCTGTCGTCTTCGTGGTTATCATCCAGCCAATTTTGATCGGGTCCTTCTTCCAATTTCTCAAGTGCTCCTCGTTTTCCTTCTAACTCCATAACGGTAATTGGCAACTTGCGCACCATTATTCTTTAACAGAATTAATTTGCTCAACATCTGAGCATGAATTCGGATGGGTACTCCGGCCACTTTGGTGGTGAAGGACTTTTCACCTTTAGCAATCTCAGCATTAGCATAGAATTTGGGCACCATGAACGGATGAAACTTCATTATTCAGTTTTTCAACCAGACGAGAGTCTGGGCACACCTTTTGGGCTTCCTCCCACAGCAAAATCTTCTCCTTGTTTATTTGGGTTGCCCTCTTCTGTTCCAAAGTTGGTTTTGCAGCGGATTGCTCATCCTTTGCCAACTTCACGAGTTCTGCATGTGGGTTGTAGTCTTTCATGATGGATTTATATACTGAAAGCATTATGATTGGTATATTATGTACAAGGTCGATTGGTTAATATACTGGGAATCATAAATGTTGTATGTTCATCTCCTGTCTGAATTAACAAACATGTGTCGCAAACACAATTATCCTCTTATCTCGTCGATAAGGAGATCATACGGTGTGTAGAAGATCACGGAAGATCGTATGGATCATTTGACCTAGCGAGATATAAATAGTAATCACAGCTGAGACAGTTCCAGGATAAACTGTCGGTGTAGGCTTCAGCATACGCAGTAATAAGCATCTTATCTTTGATGGCTTGGTATGCTGGTGTGGGGCACACATTGATAAGGACCTAAG
>JAPKLW010000692.1:159627-173430 GCA_026898455.1 Plectranthus barbatus
TTTCCTATAAATAGGCCTCAGTTCCTCAGATCTCAACACACCACAAGATCATAAGTTGCACACAGCAAACTAGAATTTGGGAGCTGTGGTGATCGACTAAGATCTGAGAACGAGGAGGAAATTCTGCTTCTCAACCGGGCAAGGGATCTGATAGAGAATCTTCACCGGATTTTCAGATCGAGTTGGGATACAGATCAGAAGATCATATCAGGAGGATTTTTCTTCTTCTCTCTCCTCTTTATTTTCGAAAATAATATTATTATTTTCATAGATTTATTTCCTCAATCTGTTAGGAAATTAAATCTTTGTGCGTGGGAAGGATCAAAGGGCATCTCCGCGCACGCGTTCTTCAGAGTTCATCGATCCAGGTATTCCGCATAAGCCTTCTTATGCATAATAATATAGGAGCATGCTAGGATTGTTCATAGGCATATCAATTTATTTTTGATATTCCAATTAACGATCCTTGGCAAACGGACTTCGTGATTCAGTTCACGAATCCCTTCATTTCACTGAATACGACTGAGTTCGACCAGAAGTGGATGTCCCTTGGGCGGGATTTTCAGTGGATGATCTCTTCGACATGCTTAATGCGGATGATTGGAAATAAATGAAGGGAATATATGTCAGGGACACTTGAATGCTCTGGGTTTTTTTTTGGGTTTGAAGGTACTTCGAAATTTTGTAGAGGCAGTAGGATTGAATGCCAGTAACCATTTTCATATATGTTGAGGTTCGATTTGTGATGAAGTAGGGACCCTTGGAACTTATGAGAAACAAAATGGAAAATGACTAAGAACGACGAAATGAGATAATTATATTATTAATGAAGAAAAATTTTGCGAGTAAGCTGGAGAATACAAGTATATTAGCGAAAGAATTGTGTCAAAAATGAGCTAGCAACATAGATAATATCATTTGAAAATTACTTTGCATCTATTGGGCAAACTTCACGCATAATTCTAAGTTTTTGCAGCCTAAGATAATATCATCAACATAGATTTGAACTAACAGAATTTTAGTTCCATCCTTGATTCTGAAGAGAGTTGTGTTGATTTTTCCTTTCTGAAAACCATTCTTAAGAAGAAATTGAGACATAGTCTCCTACCAAGCTCTAGGTGCTTGCTTAAACCTATATAGAGCTTTTCTCAGTTTGTAAAATTGCTTTCCTTCTTCAAACCTGGGGTTTGTTCAACGTAGACTTCTTCTTTCAGTTCCCATTTAGAAACGCACTCCTCGCATCCATCTGAAAAACTGTGAGGTTATGATGTGCAGTATAGGCCAGAAACAATCTGATGGCTTCAAGTCTGGCAACTGGAGCATAAGTTTCATTGAAATCAATGCCTTTACATTATACATATCCTTTGCAACCAATCTAGCTTTGTTCCTCACGATCGTGCCAGCTTCAGCTCACTTATTCTTGAACAACCATTTGATTCCAATAACTGCTTGGTGTGTTGATCTGTCCACTAAGTACCTTACGTTGTTGTGAGTGAACTCAGCTAATTCATCTTGCATCGCATTTGTCTAATCAGTAGACTTCAAGGAATCTGCATCTTTGTTGGTTCTGATTTCTGAGAAATGAATCACGATAACAAAGCACTTCCTTGGCCTGTGCGAATTGGGTTTGCAATATTTTCCAACACAACATCTTCTGGATGATATCTCAACTACCTTGGCTTCTGCAGCTGACTAACTTCAATCTGTTGAGTGGAAGATCCTGGCAAGTCAGTTCCTGAAATTGGAACAGGAGTTAGAGTAGAATCCAAACTCAATTCTTCCTCTCTTGAAGCTTGATCTTCCAAAACTGAAACTGGATCTTACATAGAAACTGAATTGTTAGTTTTATTCAATCCTTCAATTACAGTTTCACATTCCTAGTCTTCTGGAATGACTTCTTTAGGTTGGGAAACTCCAATTCGAACATCATTTCCAGTTTTGCCATTTTCAGTTCCAACTTGAGCATCTTCGATTTGGATATCCCCTTTGTTTGTGCATGTATTTAGGGTTATGGAATCTAAGGCCTCAACAAGTACAATAGTATCATGGGCCCCTTCGGCAGGTTGCAATCTAGCTGAACCAACTGAAGAACTAGATATTTCGTTCATAGATCGAGTCTGAGAAACTGAAATTGGAACAGTATCATCATTTTCAACACCCTTGATCTCACGAGTGTCTTAATCCAGTTTTTTCAAGGTCCTGCGCACTAGAACAAACTTATCAAATTCAACATTGCATGTTATCTCCACAAGTCCCGTAGTCTTATTGCCCTATATCCCTTGTGAGAAGGATGTCCATAACCAAGGAACACCCCTTCATCAGCTTTGGGACTGAAGGTATTCAGTTTTGACTTTCTGTTATTGTGGACATAACATGGCGAACCAAAAGCACGTAGATGAGTTATAGAAGGCTTACGACCGTGATAGACCTCATAGGGAGTTTTGTGATGACGACTGTTGATGGCACTTCTATTATGAGTATAGCACACAGTCATCAGAGCTTCTCCCCAATATCCTTCACTTGAATTGGCTTCTGTGAGCATGGTCCTCACTGCTTCTTTGAGTATTCGATTTCTTCTCTCAGCAAGGCCATTTTGTTGTGGAGTTCTCGGAGAAGACTTCTCGTAAGCAATTCCAATATCTGCGCAGAAATCCATCAATGGACCATTGCAGAACTAAGTTCCATTATCGGACCTTATCCTCTTCATAGTCACTCCTTTGTCATTTTGAACTCTCATTATCAATTCTAGGAGTTGGAGTTTGACCTCGTCCTTAGTTTTCAGCAACCTCACCCAAGTATATCTCGAGTAGTCATCAACAACTACTAGAGTGAATATTTTTCCTCCGATAGTGGGTGGCTTCACTAGTCAAAATAAGCCCATATGTAGCAACTCCAGTATCCCATCAGTGCTCATTGTTACTAGATGGTTTTTGAAAGAAACTTTAGTTTGCTTTCCCATCTGGCACGCTCTGCGAATTCCATCTTTTTTTAATCCAATTTGTGGCAATCCTTCAACTAGCTTGTGCTTAGCAAGATGACTGATCGAGTTGAAGTTGAGGTGGCTCAATCGCTTATGCCAAAGCTAGTTTGTGCCTCCTTGAGAGCTTGTTGCGACAAGGCAAGTGTCAATTTGGCCACTCTCCCAATCTACGACAAAGAGACCTCATTTTCTGATTCCTTTGAGTATGGTCTCCTTCGAATCTTTATCTCTGATCTGGCACTCGGCTTCAGCAAATGTCACCTCATAGCTATTTTGAATGAGTTTGCTAATACTTAACAGATTGTAGTTGAGGTTGGTGACTAGAGATACATTCTTGATGGCGATTCTATTATATTCCACGCATCCCTTTCCAATTACTCGACCCTTTGAATCATCACCGAACACCACTGGTGGTCCTCTCGCCATTTCCAGTTTGGTGAGCAAGTCTCTTTCTCCTGTCATGTGTGCGGAACACCCACTATCCAGTATCCAGGCTCTTCTTTTCTTCAGTTGGAACTGACTTTGATGTCCTTGTACTTGCATACCCAATTTTCTGCGGGTCCTGTAGTGTTAGTCTTTGGGATCCATCATTTTGGAATTCAAACTTGCTTCACCTTGATTTGTGGTGATTTCTTCTCTTCCTTCTGAAATAATGTATGCTATTTGAATGCAATGCAGAAGGATTAGTGGGTGTGTGCAAACTTTTTTTGGAAACTGAGTTCCTGTAAGAGTCTTAGAATCTTAGTCCCGTGTGTGAAGTCTTCCTAGCCCTTGAAACTAAAACTTGGTTGGGCTCAGACCTCAAGTAGGTGTTCCCCCTACTTGGATGAATCCTTTTCTCATAAGAGTTGTGATTAAAGGATCTATGATTTCTGAAATCCAGACGTGAAACTGACTTTCTCGATTCAGTTTCAGTTATCGAAATTGGTTTCCTTGTAGTTGGAACATACTGCTTCACCAATTTCTTAGGCATATTTGGCTTCATCTCAGGTTGTTGTTTTCTTAGTTTAGGAACTGAGTTTTTCATTTTAGAAATTGGAGTTTTGCCTTTTTCAACCTGATCGATCAAACTGGAGTTTTTCCCTACTTGGGTTACTCCTTTGCCTAACAACTTAACTTCGAAATCGGAGTTTCCTCTAAAATGATGATGTTTAAGTTTTCCAGTTTCTGAAGTGGATACATGATTGCTCAAAACATTTTCAATAAAACCAATCCCTGATTTATCAAATGGATCTCTTTGAGCTCTTAAAGCATCCTCGATTTTTCTAGCGCTCGAATAAAGTGAGCAAATAAGTTTTTTTATCACTAACAACTTTCAGTTTTAAAGAATCACATTCCTCAGAAAGATTTTTGAAATTTTCAAGTAAGAGGGAATGTTCTTCTCTCAATTTTGTCAGCTCCTCACTGTGTGAACTAGATTTTACAATCTCATCGGTTAAAGTAGAAACTTGAGTTTTTAGTGAGTCGTTTCACTGATTAAAACATTTTTTAACTGATAAAACTTTGCAAATTCTTTAGAAATATTTTCGAGGGAAAGATCATCTGAATCCGAGCAAATAGATTCAGTGTCTTCGAGCATGCATGCAGAAGAACTAAAAACTAGGTTAGAATCAGTACTAGTTTTTCAGTTCCCAGTTCTTCAATTTTAGCATCTAAAGCATCATCTCTCATAACAGCTATGAAGACCAAGAGTGGTTCCTCCTCTGACTCATCTTCTGATGTGTAATATCCATCATCGTTGTCAAAAATATCTGGAACTTCAGTTCTGGAGAGCATGGCCTTTGCAACTGCTTTCGAAGCTCTCTTCTCGAAAATCTTCTTCAGTCTATCTCTCTCCTCTTTATGAACAAGAGGGCATTTGTACTTGAGGTGATTTGGGGAATTGCACTCAAAGCAAGCTTTTGGTGCTCTCTGATAACTGCAATAAACATCGAGCAAATAATATTTTTAGAGTGGAAAATTTAAAATACCCATTTACACCAATACACATTTCAAAAATACCCAGTTTTTATAACACATATCAAATATACCCAAAAGTACACTCTGTTTTAAAAGTCAGCATGTCAGATTTATTTTTTCAAACAACAATGAATTTTGATTTAATCTTTAATTCACTTATGATGTAAATGCCATTTACGTATTTAATAAAAAAAACAAAAACAATATTTTTTAATTAATGTTTTATCCGAATTGGAGTCTGAACCGGGTCAGGCCCGAGACCGACTCAATTTATGCACATTATAATTGGGTCGGTTTCATAAAATGAATGAAACTGACCCGGATCAGACTCAGACCCGACCCGTTATTTCCCTTTGACCGAATCAGTTCGGAATCGGACAAGACGAAACCGACTCAAAACCGACCGATTCCGACCCGGTCAATTTTGAATATTTATTCCTGCACGTAAAATTTTTCCCCCTTTCACACAATTATTGTCGCGAAAAAACTGGTCCCCTTTCCTTCATAGACGAAGCCGACTCCATCTCCTCATCGATTCCGATTTGTTTGCGTTCATGGCCGAGAATATTCAACAAGTAAGTTTCTCAATCCCACTCCACCAACCCATTTAAATTTTGGTCGATTTTGTCGGTTAAAATATTTAAGAAATGATGAAATTTATCTTTGAAATTGTTGTAAATTTGAATGTTTTTATGCATAGATGGAATAGGTGTATGTTAAATTTCAATTATTTACATGCTTGCAAGTGTCGAATGGAATTTGGTTAATTTGTTTGAAAGTGTCAAATGAAATTTTCTTTAAATTGTGGAATTGGGTTTTGTGTTGAATTGATTTTTGTTGGAATTGTTTGTTGAATTTTTGTTGGAATTATTGTCGAATAGCATTTTGTTGAATTTTTGTTAAATTAAAATACATTATGAGTTGCATTTTGTCGAATATTTCATAATTGTTGCATTTTGTGTTTGATTTGTGCAGCCATAGTGGATTATGCCCTCTTTTCGTGGTCTAAATACTAAAGTGAACTTATACACTAAAGTGGCCTTTTTAGAGACTATTAATGATACATTATATTCAATAGGGGGTCAAGGGTTGCTTAATCAATTTATTTGTTAGATACTGTATGGAAAGATTGGTCATTAGGATGTAAACCAACCTTTCCTCTCCACCCACGTAGTTGGATGAATCATCAAATTGACCATTGTAATGAGCAAATATAGTGCAACAATTATCCATTTAAAAAATAGGGAAATGAGAAAATTAAGTGAATCTGTAGAAGATGGAGAGAATAAGGAACGAAGATATAGTGAATCTGTATGCTTCGTCTTTTGCAAATGAATTGGATTTTATAGATAAACCAATCTCAATTATTTTCATGAATTGACTGGACTTGTCAAATACAGTAAATGGCCATTTACTCATGTAGTGTACGCAAAATTGCCAACCACTCATGTAGTCAAAAATAAAATTGATTGTCATGCATTATTCATGTCAGTATATTTTATGAGCTCATTTTACCAATATTGTATGTAAAAAGTTGGGGAAATAGTGCACATAGGACAATAATGCATGTAAATAATCGATGGTCATGTAATTTTCATGTCAGATTTTTTATGACTTTATTGTACCATAGTGCGTGAAAGTGTAGGAAAAATTATGCATATGAAAAAAAAATAAAAAATAACGAAACTGACCCGATACTGACCAATTCTGATCCGATACCGACCCAGGTCAGAACCGGGTCAGTATTGAGTCTGAATTGGGTCGGTTTCAGTCAGTTCTATGTCTATTGCCCCTATTTTTGGGTCGGTCTTGGTATGTTTCACGAGTCTGACCCGAATAAGACCAAACAGACCCGGAATCAGACCCGGATTGAAATTACATAATATGAATTTTTATTTTTTTTATATCCGAAACTAATATCTTAATTACAAAATCTATTTTAAGTAATCATATCATTATCATGTAAATAATGATTGAATCAAATTTGGCAAAACCCACTTCCCCATGTAAAATTTTGTGCTTTTGGTTATTTTTGATATGTGTTATAAGAAGTGGGTATTTTTTATATGTGCTTTATAAAAATGGGTATTTAAAAATATTTCCACATATTTTTACACCCTAAGGTGGTCGATCCCACAAGGACTGTGCAACAAGATATCATGAGTACCAGCTATAGATTCCAGACCATAGAAGTTTGAGGAATTTAGAAAAAGGGTTTTGTTTTGGAATTTAAAGATGACAATTGCAATAACTGAAATGTTTTAAAGACAATAAATAAAGATACAGATTCTATGGCAGATATTCTAAACTTCAGCATGCAAAATCATCAACTCAGGAATGGGGATAAATTAAGATTCATGTCGATTAAATTCCTTGGTCAGGCAGTTCAGGAAATTAAGCCATGCTTTAGAGTTGATTTCATTCAAACATGCATCATCAAAAAATATCACAAGCCCTAGAACCTGCTAGGGTTTCTAGCCACAAATCATGACTGAGAATAAAGCAAACATATTATTAATTACCTAAGGAATTGAAGAGGAACCTTCAAAGTCTTGTAAAAGCTCCAATGTTTACAATATTCTTCACAAAAGTCAAGCAAAATCGTGCATAATTGAGTTCACTATATATAGAGGATCAAAAACATCTCAACTAGGTATTGGGCTAAAAATAAAAAAAATAACCAATTTGGGATTTTTTTCCATCTCGGGCATCTGTGTCGATCGACATGCACCATGTTGATTCACACACACGTCAGTCGAAATAAGGGTTTCTTCTTTATGTCGATTTCCCCTTCTGTCATCCGTGTCGATCGACATTGGGGGTGTCGATCGACATGCCTGCAACTGACCTTCGTGTCGATCGACATACCTGCATGCATGTCGAGCCCTTCTTTTGCTTTGCCTTTCGATCGACATCCGACCTCTATGTCGATCGACATGCACCACGTCGATCGACATAGAGGTAATGCTTTGGGTTTTTGGCACGTCTTCCAACTTGGTCGACTTCCCATGTATCAATCGAAGCAGCAAATCTGTTCTTCACGGCTCTTTTCATCATTTGACCTCTTTTTCGCCCTAAATACCTGCAAAACTCTCCATCAAGAGCATAACATCCTATTTGATAGACTCATGCACAGAGCATTGCATTTAACCGAGCATCCATTGACTTTATATTCTCTCCAGGAAGCATCTGGAAGGATTCATAGTTGTCTACGCAAATTTGCATCTTATTACGTTTCATTTGGTCAGTTTCCTGGCATAGAGTGCCAAGGAAATCCCATACTTGTTTGGCATTATCGTACTCCTGGGCCTCTTCAACCAAGACTTCTGGTAAGCATGCCAAAATTAGCTCGTGTGCCATCGGGTCAAGGTGTGCATGGGCCTTGTCCTTCGTTATCCATTCAGCATACGACTCCTCAACGATCTATGGGCCTTCGGTTCCTCCAAGTTGAACGTTGACCTTTGTAATCTTCAAAGGTTCATTGGCTATCACCTCGGTCATCTCCGGGTGAGTGTTCTTCAGCATTTTGAGAGACCTCTTCTTCCACATGTTGTACTCTCGGCAGAGTACTTGGGAAGCTTTGTGATATTCATCATCTTTAGTGTACTTGAGCTAAATCACATAAATAACAAGTGCAAAGAATGGATCCGGTCCTAAGCGACTCAACAACAACTAGCCTATAAAGACAGACAGGCGATGATACCACTTTTTGGTCCCAAGACAGAATTAGTTTTGTATGCAGCTGAAGTATTAAATTGATTGCACTTCTGAAAAATGAAACCCAGTTTTCAATTTTCGAAAACTTAATTTAGCTCGAACTTAGTTTTAAATTTTAGTTTCAAGTATACACTCCAATACTTAGAAAGTATTGAAGGTTTCAAATAGGTATGAAAACTTAAATAGCATAAACTTAAATAAAGCAGTAAAATGACTCATGATATTTATAGTGGTTCGGTGCCTTAAGTCCTACGCCCACTCATTGAAACTTAATCTGGAATCCACTAAGTAACATATTACAAGCTTTCTCATGATATATACTTGCTCTTCGGATGCCAATATCCTTCGGCCTGCTAGGTCACTAACCCAGAAACTTGGTCGTCTGCTTCATTCTTCAATCTAAAGTGAGGATGCACCTCGCAGCCTTCAAACTGAAAAGTTTGAATGTTTATTGTTCCTCGCAAAACATCAGTGTTTGGCAAAGCCCATAAGAATCAAAATTCCAGAATGGAAAACTGACAGCTATGTTTATTACTTTTAAAGTGATAAACACCAAATAACAAGCTTAAGCTTGAAGATCAAAGCCTGGCGTTCAGAGACACAGAATAATCAGAAAGCTTGAGCTAAAAAGCTAAGCCTCGTGACTTAGATAGATATGGAATTTCAGAGTATGCTTGAGAGCTTTAAGTTTGATAGAGTAACAACTTATTCTTTCGAAAGATTCAGGTGCTCTCCTCTGAAGTGGTTGTCTGCTATTTAAAGGCATATGTGTCGACAATTTGAATTATGTCTGTCATAGACAAGAATTTAGTCGTTAGATACAAATATTCTATCGTCCAATCATCGTCATGCTTCTGTCTATAACAGTCTGCTCTGCTCTGCTCTGAGATTTTCTTTAGACTTTTGCAGTGTACTTCCACCTACTTCTTGTCAGAGTCAGTTTCAGTACAGGAAACTTAAGCTGAGATTCCTTGTACATATTTGTTGCTCGACACTTTAAAGAATCTTGAATAATACTTCGAGTTCCACTTGGATTCCATTTGTCTCCTTGCTTTTCATGTGCACTTTAAGTTCTGAAACTGAAAACTGAAATCCTCCTGATTTCAAGTTTTAAGTTTCTGAAATCCTTCAGCGAAAAGTGAATTTCCAGAAACCGACTTTTTGGATGTTAGGTGTTGATGTATAAATCTCACCTTTAATTTGATGTTTTGATGTGTCAAGAACTGAATACAAAGGTTAGTAATTACTTCATGTAATCATTGTATAAGATAATCGAGTTGTAATAGTTTGGGTAAGGCAAACCACCAAAAATTGAGGAACAGTTTTTGAGGACAAAACCTTTAGGACAGAGGGTCTGAAGGAAACTGTGAAGACAGTTCAAGAAGTGACATGCGAAGAAAACTGTGAAGACAGTTTTATGAAGCAGAATGCGAGAAAACTGTGCAGACAGTTTTAAACTGTCAAGGAGGCAACAACGATGAAAACTTTAGACATAGTTTTTATAGAAACTGTCTAGAGGCGCTCACAGATTTAGACCAGCACAGTTTCATGCCAAAAGGAACACGTGAAAAGTAAGAGGCTGAACAGTCATAAAGAACATTGAAGACTCAATTATAAGGAACAAAGATATACTCAGTTATGACTGCAGTACAACATTGTTCGACATAACAGGACAAAACTATCTCCGCAAAAGTATGGTAGTGTTCAGAGAAAGGCGGAGGAGTAGGTCTACTTTAAAGAAAAGTATGACCATTGATTGGACACCATTCGAATTGTCTCTACCGGCTACCTTTTGAAGAATTCAACTATAAATAGCAGAAGGACGATGGAGACAAGATATACAATGCTTACAAACCTTGCCATTACTCTGCCGAATTTAAAGCTCAAAGCATTAAAATCTATAGAGCGAGAAGGCATTAAATATGTGGTTCATTTATTAAACATGAGGCATATTCTTGCTTAAGGAATCTTCTCTGATTCACCGTGTGACCTTGAGTATACGAGGATTAAGTCTTTCGACTTAGTCTACTTTCTTGGTGTTCTTACTTTTCAAGTAAGAACATAGCAGCCTGGTTCTCTGTCGAGGAACAGGTTCTTACGGGTTTTTGCCAACATTCGAGTGTTCTTGGAAGTATTCAACCATCCATCCATCAGAGAAGGAGAAGGAAGGTATGTTCTCAATCCCTTTCTGATGACTGACAGTTCTAAGAAGACTTCGAGGTGCTACCTGGCTTCGAGGAACTGAAGAAGGAGTGAAGATCATCTACCTGGGCGAGTGATCAGTTTGCTGCGAACGGTGGTTTTTGTGGTGATTGGATATAGATTGTGAGGAGTGTATGCTTCATTTTCTTAGTGAATTACCGGATTAATTTCCGAAGAGTGGACGTAGGACTTTAGGCTCCAAACCACTATAATATCCTGTCTCATTTACAGTTTTCGTTTACTTTATCTTTACACAGTTTCCAACTGAGTCTTGAAACCTTCAACACTTCTCTAAATTGTTGAAGTGTATATCTGAAAAACTGACTAAGTAAACTGCCCGGCTAACACGGTTTTTATAATTCCTAAACTGGGAAACTGACTCCCCAATTTTATAGTGCAACTGCTTGTAAAAACTTCCGCTGCAAAATAATCTGTTTTATAATTCCTAAACTGGGAAACACCAAGCCCGAACTCTGCCGCAAAATAGTCAGCTGACTAGAAAAACTCCTCCCCATTGATATTGCAGTAGATCTCCTCATCGGAGACAGTGGCATTGTAGGTGACCACCTTGAGCAAATCCATATGGAAGGAGTTAGGCTTTATGATCACGAAGTGCTCAAGATCGTTAGCCTTCAAGTTTCCCATCACCTCCTTGTAAATGTACGGAGTTTTCCAGCACTGCACATAAAGCCCCCGCTTATCCAGTATCTTGTTCCTCTGGATGAAGATCCTCGCCATTTCTCTCGCAATATTACAAGGAGAAGAAGGAGAAGACATTTTGTTTATTTTTGGATGATTTGATTTATTTATGGAAATCTAAAAGTGGATAGGTTGTGTGCATTCCTTTGTTCGTGAAAGGAGTATTTATAGACAAATTCGCACGTCGATCGAAGGGATGCAAAACCACTTAAATGTAGGACACGACTCTTAATGGTTCAGAGTCAGAAGTCGATGAGTCAACATTCATTGCCCAACAACTGCATCGAGCCATCCATGAATGGACATGTGGCCAATAGGTCAGAAGGCTAAGAGTTCAGAATCAGTGAAGGGTCAAACCATGGATGTACAGTTTCCCCGACTTTGCATTTATTCCTAAAGAAGGAGTTCAGGAACTGAATGTTTATGAAAACTGCGAGAAGAAACTGTCAAAGGTCACAGTTTTTAACTATGAAGATAGTGGACAGTTTCTAACTGGCAACTAAGGTTAAAACAGTTGCTCAGTTTTTCTAATGAGGTCAGTTGTGAATTGACCACAACAGTTTTATGAAGCCATGGGATAGGGAACTGCGCATGGTCAAGGGCGCGAAAATTTTAATTTTGGCCGAAGTCGTCGGCTGCACGTCGCATTAAATGCGGGCAACACAAAGATGTATTATACGGAGCCACGTCGCCCATCCCACACGCTCCTGAACGGCGCACCCAGAGATGTGAACAGTCACCTATGTCAGCGTCGATCTCAGCTGTCAATCGTAAAAAGGGGTTTTCAATCTCAGCATTGGATCTTTACGATCGATTGATCAGCAAAAACCTCTTAAACCCTTTTTGTCTTCTTCTTCGACATTTTTACTCGATATCCTACTCTCTGCAAATCTTCTCGGAAATTCCAAGGCTTCAACTTTTGAATCTCTCTCAATATCATCCACATTATATCTGCTAGACATACCGAAAAAGAAGACTCAACAAATCAAAGACACTAGCACCTTCGATAACCCTGAGAGATTTACAGTCACGAAGAAAACTTTGCACGCCGATTTAGTCAGATTCGTGCAAGATGAGGTTTATGTAGGTTTTGAGTCTACGATGGACAACACGAGTTGCCATTAATTAATTTCTTGCCAAGGATCGTTCTTAGGATACCAAGAATAAATTTCAATTAAATAAACCATGCGATCCTATGCATGCTCCTACAAAATTAATTGTAGAGGATGGATTTAGAGAATACCTGATTTCACCGTTTGATCTACAGATCTAGATCGGAGCCAATAACGATGAAATAGATCTGGATCTGAATCTGAACAATGGCGATGAACAGTTGTTCCTACAGATATAATCTTCTGATTTGTTCCCATGCTCCTTGGAAATCTGGTGAGAATTATCTACCAAGTTTAATCCGAGATCTGGAGAAAGCGATCAATTTCTCCCTCTGGATAGCCGCGCCATTTCTCTCTCAATTTCACTGAAAAGTCTAAAAAAAATTAATCTGATAGAGAGAAGGCCTTTATATAGTGTTAGGGTTTTGAGAAACCCTAACCCTAATGGGCTTGAGCAGTTCATGGGCCAGACCAGGGACCAGATGCAAATAATAAAGTGGGCCCTTTTTATTAATTAATCATTCCTTGTTCAACCCAGAACATAATTAATTAACAAAACATTGTTTTAACCTTCACCACGGTAACAATGCTGACTCGCCCCTTTATTACCACGTTATTAGGAACGGGTTGTACCAAACTAACATGATCCACATATTTAAGTTTTTAGACATTCATTAATTAATTTGGCTTATGACAATCAGCCACAATTAATTAATCTCTTATTTCCTGAGTAATACCACTCACTCCTTTTCACTTATGCCTGAATTAAATAATTCAACCTGCAAGGTTTGACATAATGAACCATGTGAGCTCCTCAAGGAATGTCACCATCCTGAAACTGATATGCTTACCTAAACGTCCAGACTAAGCAGGCCACACACAAATTTCCAACACCCAAAATACAAGTATTAGAGTACATGTAAGACTCACCACTCTAGTAAATCAAATTGTGGTCAATCTGTGTGTGCCCCTTATCCTTTAGTTAGGTTTAAGATCATAGGAAGTATGTTAGGGATCTGGCTCATTCATATGTCAATGAGAATGACACATCCCACTGTTGATCCCATCAATACATAACCATGTACCAACACATCAAGTAGCTAGGATAAGCCCACTTATGAACCGATGTGCCGC
>JAPKLW010000692.1:175627-266987 GCA_026898455.1 Plectranthus barbatus
ATAGTAGAAAATAATATAGATAAGCGAGTAAAATAATGAGCTTATCACTTCTCAGAAGAAGATGTCAGTAAAGACAGAGGAGAGTTTACTCTATAGCGCATTGAAAGGAAGATAGGTGAATTCCACACTGGCCTGGAGAGACTACATGATCTTCAACAAAAGCTGAATGCCAAAGTTGAGAGGTTTTGAGCAAAACTCTCCCAGTTTGAAGAATATAGAGTGAGGGAGCTGGAAATGCTGAAGAAGGTAGAAGAAGAGAAACAGAGGAAAGAAGACGAAGTTGCTCTTGAACACGCTATTTAACTATCATACTTCTTGACCTTCCTGAAAACTACCGAGAAAGCTATTGAGCTTGTTCGTGAGTGCCAATTGAAAAATCTTCTCCGACAACAGTTTCAGCTCTTATTCCGAGTCAAATCTGCTGAAGAATATTCCTCTAAGAAAGCTCAGAAAATTTGCGAAGAAGAGGAAGAAATACAAAGGCTAGAACGCGAAGCTGAGCAAAGGCGAATTGCCACTGAACAGAAAAAGAAAGAAGAGGAAGAAGCAGTTGCTGCTGAGAAAGAACGACAGAAGGCCGAAGCTACAACAGCAGCAGCAAAAGCAAAAAAGGCCAGGAAGGAGTTCGAGGCTATTGAAAGGGCAAGGCAGGAGGCCGAAGAAGCGGAAAGGAAAAAACAAGAAGACGAGACTGCTGTTGAGCTGAAAAGAAAAGAGGAAGAAGTTGCCGCTGAGCAGCGAAGGAAAGAGGAGGAAGAGGTAGTCGTAACTGCTCAACCACTAGAGATTGAAACTGCTCATGCAAAAGGAGACAATAGGATAATTGTTCCTGAACAGTCTATTGTTCTCCGAGAAGAAACTCTGTCTCCCAAGCCCATCTCAGTTGGAGTTCCCACCGTAATCCTGAACGATGATGTTTAAGAGGCGATCAACCAAGCTGTGAGCCAAGCAATGAGTCACCAGGTCCAGACGACCATGGCTACTGTGGTTGATATTGTCAAAAAGGGGGAAGAGATGAGAGATGAGCAAATGCGGATGCAGCTACAGATGTACATGCAGCATATGAAAGAGGCCAGGGAAGAACAGTTGAAGTGGATGATGGAAATGGCCAAGAGCCTGACCAAGCAGACTGGAACCTCTTCATCGTCCTCCACTCCAGAAAAGTCGAAAGACAAGGAAGACAAAGATAAACCAAAGGAGTAATGGTGCACATACAGAATTTTTTTTTTGTATCTTTTGCTACAGTTTTTCGCTTTTCATGTACCTTATATTTAACACATTTAATGAAAGGTCAAAAGCTGGTGGTTTAAAGACAATTGCTCATTGTCTCTTACCTTAGATACTCATTTAGCTGAATTCACATGTTCCTGTGTGATCAACAGTTTGATTCTCGCTCTAATTTGATTAATATTAATCGAGTAATATCCCTCCAATTCAGGGGAAAGATCAATTAGAGTAGGTCGAATCCAGAGGAAGCACGGTTCTGAGTAGTGTTAGAATTTCATATCTTGTAAACTCAGAGAAACTGCATCCTCATTTCGACTTAGATGGTATGGTTTTGACAACATCAAAAAGGGGGAAATTGTTAGTTTTTGATGTAGAAATCCCACCTTCAATTTGATGTTTTGATGTGTCAAGAATTGAATACCAAGGTTAGTCCTTAGAGTTATTACTTCATGTAATCCTTGTATAGGATAATCGAGTTGTAATAGTTCGGGTAAGGCAAACCACCAAAAACTGAGGAACGGTTTTTTAAGACAAAACCTTCAGGACAGAGGGTCCAAAGAAAACTGTGAAGACAGTTCAAGAAGCGACATGCGAAGAAAATTGTGAAGATAGTTTTATGAAGCAACATGCGAGAAAATTGTGCAGACAGTTTTAAACTGTCAAGGGGGCAACAACGATGAAAACTGTGGACACAGTTTTTATAGAAACTGTCGAGAGACGCTCACAATTTCAGACCAGCACAGTTTCATGCTAAAGGGAACACGTGAAAAGCAAGAGGCCGAATAGTCATAAAGAACATTGAAGACTCAATGATAAGGAACAAAGATACACTCGGTTATGACTGCAGTACAACGTTGTTCGAGTCCGACACTACAGGACAAAATGTCTCTGCAAAAGTATGGCAGTGTTCAGAAAAAGGCAGAGGAGCAGGTCTGCTTTACAGAAAAAAGTATGACCATTGATTGGACACCATTTGAAATGTCTCTACCGGCTACTTTCTGAAGAATTCAACTATAATAGCGAAAGGACTAGAGAGAGAAGATACACAACACTTACAAACCGTGCCATTACTCTGCCGAATTTAAAGCTCAAAGCATTAAAAGCTCTCAAGCAAAAAGGCATTAAATTCGCGGTTCATTTATTGAACACAAGGCATATTCTTGCTTTAGGAATCTTCTCTGATTCACCGTGTGACCTTGAGTACACGAGGATTAAGTCTTTCGACTTAGTCTACTTTCTTGGTGTTCTTACTTTTCAAGTAAGAACATAGTAGCCCGGTTCTCTATCGAGGAACATGTTCTTATAGGCTTTTGCCAACATTCGAGTCTTCTGGGAAGAACTCAACCATCCATCCACCGAAGAAGGAGAAGGGAGGTCTGTCCTCAAACCATTTTTATGACTGCCAGTTCTAAGAAGACTTCGAGGTGCTACCTGGCTTCGAGGAACTGAAGAAGGAGTGAAGATCATCTACCTGGTCGAGTGATCCAGTTTGCTGCGAACGGTGGTTTTGTGGTGATTGGCTATAGATCGTGAGGAGTGTATACTTCATTTTCTTAGTGAATTACCGGATTAATTTTCAAAGAGTGGATATAGGACTTAAGGCTCCAAACCACTATAATATGCTATCTCATTTACAGTTTTCGTTTACTTTATCTTTACACAGTTTCCAACTGAGTCTTGAAACCTTCAACACTTCTCTTAAGTGTTGAAGTGTATATCTGAAAAACTGAGTAAGTAAACTGCCCGACTAACACAGTTCTTCTAATTCCTAAACTGGGAAATTGACCCCATAGTTTTAGAGTGCAACCGCTTGTAAAAACTTCCGCTGCATAATTATTAGTACTCTGATCAAGGACCAACACTGGACATTTCAAGTTTCAAGTTCCGAAACTTGACTTCAACCTTTCAAGTTTCTTAGTATCTTCAGCTTAAGTTGTGAAACTTGATTCTGACATCTCGAGCTTTGGCTTCTAACAATTTCCTTCCTAAAAAACTATGTTTCTGTCGGCTTGATCTTCAGCTTTCAGTTTCTAGTTTCTATTACAATTGGATTTATACTATACAAGTATTACATGTAGAAACTTACTAAAAACGTAAAGCTAGTTTTGACACATCAAAATATCAAATAAAGGGTAAACTGAAACTCAGTTTCTAACAGATAAAGTGCAAGTTTATCCATTAAAATATTCCACTGTGCAACAAGTTTAAACTCTAAAATACAGACCAACAAAATCCTTAATCTTTATTTATATTCTATCTATAATCCAAATGAGAGATTATTTAGAACCTTATTTTTTATATTTATAAGAATTATTTTTAATTTTGATAAAATGGTGAAGATTTTAATCGACAATTGAATTGATTGAGACCTCCAATTAGCAAGTTGTTATATGGAGTTGACTGAGACAAGATTAAATGGGTGTTCTAGAAATTGTTATAATCTAGAATCTTACAAAAAAAAAAAACTGAGGAGTCGTCCATAAATATTAATTTTGTTCATCCATTACTTGCTATTCAACTAACAATTATGAGGTATCTGACTGACAGAAATAATAAAAAATGACTAGTTGAAAAGAGTATTAGCTGACAGTTATGGAGGAAATGAAAGTTGGATGTAGAAGGAGCTTAAGAGCCTAACTCATCTCATTCTTTGATTAATGGGCCATTGGTCTTTTCGTACTACTGATACAAGGACAAATGGTACATGATTGTACATTTTCGTACATCAAGATTCACCAGCAAAAATATGTGTCTTCTGAAACATTTCTTAACCGCTACAATTCAAATTGAAAATTATAAATACTTAATTTCAATGTGATCTCTCTCATTCTCTTAACCCCTACATTTTAATGTGATCTCTCTCATACTCTCAAGCTCTTAAGAGTTTTTTGAGTGATGTGCACTGAGATTTTTATGCATTCTTGTGCACAACTCCACCGTACCTTCTCGCAATTGTTAAGTGTTAGGATTTTTGTTAGAGAAATCCTTCCAGTTTCTAGAGTTCTAAACTGTAATCCTTGTATAGGATCGATCGAGTTGTAATTGAACTTAGGCTGAAGACCGAGCAATGGAGAATGCTTGAGAACTGACTATCATCACGCCTCGCCTTGACCAAAAACTGTGTTGGAGCACTCAATTTAAGTTCTATCCATACTGACCAGGAGAAGTCAGTATGAGGGCTTTCCCGAACTGACTAAGGAGAAGCCAGATTAAGGGATTTTCATGCTGATCTGAAATCAGTATGAAGGCGTTTTCCATACTGACTGTGAGGATTTACCACACTGACCGTGGGAAGTCAGTATGAGGGCTAAGCTATACTGATTCTCAAAAGTCAGTATAAGAGCCTCAGTCAGACTCAGGCATTCGTATATGCCAAGCCAGTACGAGGTTATCCAAACTGGGTTCCTCAGGCTGCAAAGGAGCCTGACATAATGTTAGTGTATAATACACTAACAAAGGGCAGAGCATAAAGGAGACCTAAGGCATGGGCTACGATTAGGCAATATAATTCATGTGTCTAACGTCTGGATTTATGTGTCTAACGGATAGAAATTCAAATTTCCATAGGTTATCCTCTATATAAAGACCTGCCCTCTCAACCTTAAATGGTTACCTGAGCTGAATTTAAAATCTACTAGTCTAAAGAGACAAATGGAATTTTTGGGTCATCTCTCCCTGTAAAATCTCTCTGAGTTTCCGTGTTCTTAACACGAGACTTGGGTCTCCAACTCAAGTTACCCACCGTGCTATCTTCTCCTAGCACGAGGTTGAAGCTTTAAGCTAAAGCTCTATTTGGTGAATATATCTTTCTGAGATATATTCATAGCAGTCAGTTTCCTAGTATGGGATTCTGATTCTCATGGGCGTATGCCAGCCACCTGAGTTATGGGAAGAACCTTTAAACATCCAACCATTTTGGGAAGAATTAGTAAACATCCAACCACCAGGAATGAGGTTGCGGGGTGGGTCCCCGCTTCAACCTTAAGACTGAGTCTACAAGGAGTTCCTAGGCGAGTGCCACAGCTGACCGGAGGACGGAGGTGCCATGGACTGTGTATAGATCGTAAGGAGGCTTGTATTTACTTAGTGAATTATCCAGACCTTGGGTCTGAAGAGTGGATGTAGGATATTAAAATTCGAACCACTATAAATCTCTGTGTGCTGCTTTACTGCTTTCTTTTATACTTGCTCTATTTTCTGTTTCACAAAACTGACTCTTAAAACCTTCAATACTTGTCCAAGTATTGAAGTGTGAAACTGACTCAAGACAAAACAGAAACTTAAGCTTAAATTGTCCACACACAAAACTGACTATACTCTGTTCGAACAAACCAGTGCATGTGTTTATCTTTACTTCCGTTGCTTACACAAAACCTTCCGCTGCACTGTTTGCACTCTGATTTCAGGACCAACATTAATATTTGTTGTTTCCAAATCAAATAGTTGCTCTCAATTCATTTGATAGATATTGGATGGTTTTGAGGTAGAACAGGAGTGATAAAAGGTATCAGGTAGAACATGAAATAGTAGGTTGTTTCTTCGATTTCCAGGAAAGAAAATAATTACCAAAAAAATGCATAAAACAGACAAAGACCTCCTTGTCATTTTGCAAGCACCCCAGTCCGAATCATAGTACGCGCGAAGCTGAAGTGAAGTAGATGCGGAATAGAACAGCCCTCGCGATGGACAACTAGAAAGATATCTGAGAACATGTAACGCAGCCTACTAATGTGACTGTCGTGGAGAGTGGACAAATTGACTTAATTGTTGGGCATCATATGTAAGATCCGACCATGTGTAGTTGAGATAAAATAATCATCCAACAAGATGCCGATACTGTTCAGGTTGGTCAAAAAGTGGAGAAGAAGTATCATCATCTGCAAGAAAACAAAGACCAGGAGGAAAAAGTGTAGAAGCTGGTAAACAATCAAGCATGCCTGCATCACATAATATATCAGTAGAATACTTCGATTGAGTAATGAAAACACCATCATTAGAGAGTAAATTCCATGCTAAGAAAGTATTTCACATCACCAAGATCCTTGATTGTAAGCAAGGAATGAAAATATTGTTTCACCTTCCGAATAATATCCATGCTGGAACCAGTGAGCAACACGTCGTCTACATAGACGAGGAGCAACACAAAACCATCAGCATTATTCAATTTAAAGAGGTAGTGATCATGCTCGGATAGAGTAAATCCAAATAGAAGAAGCTTAGAAGTTAATTCAGAATTCCATTCACGAGATGCCTACTTTCACCATAAAGGGACTTCTTAAGATGACAAACCTCTCCTGCTCGAGCCTTAGTGTATCCCGGAGGAGGCAACATGTAAATATCATCACTGAGAGAGCCATGAAGGAACACGTTGTTGACATCTATTTGTTGCAAAGGCTAACCTTTCGATGCAACAATAGCAACAAAAAGTCTCACTGTCAATATTTTTGCAACGGGGGAAATACATCTTGAAAATCTTCGCCTTCGATCTGAGTGAATCCTTTAGCCACAAGACGGGTTTTATAATGCTCAATGCTGCCATCTGCATTGCATTTGATCTTATAAATCCACTTATCCAACTGCACGTTTCCCTTCAGGTAAACAAGTGAGCTCCCAGGTTTTATTCTTTTCAAGCGCATCTAGTTCGGCACACATAGCTTCCTGCCACTTCACGTTAGTTCTATATTGATTATAAGAATTAGGTTCTTGAAAAGTAGACAATCGAATGCACGAGCTGTAGGACATGTAACAAGGGAAGAAGGAGTAACACATGATAAAGTGGTGGCATAATCTCTAAGCCAAGCAGGAGGGTGTCGTGATCTAGTGGTGTGTCAGATTGCGATGGGTGGACTAGGAGTAGTAGATGTAGTAGGAGAAGAAGTGGAAGTAGTATATGTATCACTAGAAGTATTGAAAGAAGGACTAGAGGTAGTATTTGAAGTATGTAGACCTGGAGAGTTAGGGTAAGTATCAATGACTGGAGGTGTACTGTCATTTTAGTGGATTGGATGGGAAGACATGTAGGAGGTATTATGGAGTGTGAAGTGTCAGGTATAAAAGGGAAGACATTCTCATGGAATGTGACATCCTTGGAGATAATGACTTTGTTGAGATCAAGGACATAAATTTTGTATCCCTTTTGAGCTGTGGGATAACCAATAAAAACCTTGTGTAAGATTTGTTGTCGAACTTATCTTTTGTGGGTGACTTGATTAACATAAAAGTTGAGCAACCGAAGACTTTCAGAGATGTATAGTCAGGCCTTCTGTTGTTAAGTATATAGAAGGGACATTTCCAGTCAAGAGTAGGAGAAGGGATTTTATTGATGAGATAAGTGGCAGCAAGAACTGCATCACCCCAGAACCTTTTTGGCAGCTTGGAATGTAGAAGCAAAGCTCGAGCAACCTGAATAAGATGCTGATGTTTGCGTTTTACAACCCCATTTTTTTGGTGTATAAGGACAGGAACGTTTGTGCATAATACCAAGATCTGTAAGACAAGATTGATTGATGGATTCAGTGCCATTATCTGAATGAATGATTTTGACAGATTTATTGTATTGAGTCTCAGAGTATGTGAGGAAGGTTTTTAGGGTAGAGCTTACCTGAGTTTTGTGTTGTAAGAGGAAAGTCTATGTGCATCGACTATAATCATCCACTAGGGTGAGAAAATAGTGAGCACCAGACAAGGAAACTAAGTGATAAGGACCCCATAAATTGATATGAACTAGATCAAATATGGTATTGCTTTTAGTGGTGCTGTGAGGAAAAACTTGTCAATGCTGTTTAGAAGCAACACAAACATCACAGATATGAGTAATAGGAGAAGAACAAGCAACTGGAATACAAGATTTCATATGTTCAAGAACTTTATTGGAAGGGTGGCCCAACCGAGAATGCCACAATGTTACATCTAAAGAAAGATTACAAGTAACATTTGAAGAATGTTTTAAGTGGTGTGAGGCATATAGATGTTGAGAGTCTTGAATAGTTGTTGTGGTAAAAGACTTGTCATTGAGAATATAGAGGTTTTTGACCATGAGTCCTGCTGCAATTATATTGTTATCACTAAGGTCCTGCAATAGACAACAATTGTCATAAAATTTAAAACAAATATTTGAGTCATGTGAAGCTTTTTGGACAGATAGAAGGTTAAATTTGAATGAGGGTAGATAAAGGACAGAAAGTAAAGAGAGTTGAGGTGATAGAATGGAGTTCCCAGTGTGAGAAACATGTTTGATACTTCAATTAGGAAGATAAACAGGTGTAGGGTAGGTGTGGGATTGGTTATCATAGAAAGATTTGTGCACATATGACTTGTAGCTCTTATGTCTACAATCAAGGACTCTAAAGAAAAGTAATTATCAAGCATTGAACTAAGGCAAGTGTAGAAACAACTACCTGCAAAATCAGGCAGATATGCCACATTGACTGCTTCGGCTGTTGATGTTGATGGATTTATATACTGAAAGCATTATGATTGGTATATTATGTACAAGGTCGATTGGTTAATATACTGGGAATCATAAATGTTGTATGTTCATCTCCTGTCTGAATTAACAAACGTGTGTCGCAAACGCAATTATCCTCTTATCTCGTCGATAGGGAGATCATACGGTGTGTAGAAGATCACGAAAGATCGTATGGATCATTTGACCTAGCGAGATATAAACAGTTATCACAGCTGAGACAGTTCCAGGATAAACTGTCGGTGTAGGCTGCAGCATACGCAGTAATAAGCATCTTATCTTGGATGGCTTGGTATGCTGGTGTGGGGCACACATTGATAAGGACCTAAGTCGAGATCGATTCTTTTATCTGACATTAAAAGAATCTAGATCTCTATGGCTTGACGAGATCCTAAGCCTAAATGAAGGTACAGAAGTATATGCAGATTGTGTATTACTTTGAGTTGCACTGAAAGGCTCTAGTTGAGCTTGTATATCTGTATCTTGGGTAATAGCAATTTGTGTATGACTGTCTGGTACTGGAACTAGGTAACCACATCCAGTATAGGATGGTGACATTCCCTGAACAGCTCAAAAGGTTCGTTATGCTAAGTCCTGCAGGCTGATTAAGTTCAAGCATAAGTGAAAAGGTTTGAGTGGATTGATTCAGGAATATAAGATGTTAATTAATTAAATAGCTTGTCAGAGCTTAAATTAATTAACGAATGTCTGTAACCTTAAATGTGGGGATATACCGAGCCCATGCAACCCGTACCTCAAAACGTGGTAGCAAATAGGTAGGACAATATTGATTCTCTGGTGGAATGAATCAATATTAATTAATTAATTATATTCTGGGTTGAATATGGGAATTAATTAATTGATAGGCCTTATTTGCTATTTGCATTTTGGTCCCTGGTCTGGCCCATGAAACTCAAGCCCAATAGGAGTCCAGTAATTTCCTATAAATAGGCCTCAGTTCCTCAGATCTCAACACACCACAAGATCATAAGTTGCACACAGCAAACCAGGTTTTGGGAGCTGTGGTGATCGACTAAGATCTGAGAACGAGGAGGAAATTCTGCTTCTCAACCGGGCAAGGGATCTGATAGAGAATCTTCACCGGATTTTCAGATCGAGTTGGGATACAGATCAGAAGATCAAATCAGGAGGATTTTTCTTCTTCTCTCTCTCCTCATTTTCAAAAATATTATTATTTTCTTAAGATTTATTTCCTCAATCTGTTAGGAAATTAAATCTTTGTGCGTGGGAAAGATCAAAGGGCATCTCCGCGCACGCGTTCTTCGAAGTTCATCGATCCAGGTATTCCGCATAAACCTTCTTGTGCATAATAATATAGGAGCATGCTAGGATTGTTCATAGGCATAGCAATTTATTTTTTATATTCCAATTAACGATCCTTGGCAAACGGACTTCGTGATTCAGTTCACGAATCCCTTCAATTAGCATCAGAGCCAGGTTCAATTAATTGGCTCTATCGGAAAAATAATATTGCCTATGAACATGCATGATTATTATTATTGATTGCATGCAATGGATGGTTTTGGATTGATTGTATGTTTTTCGTCCTCGAGGTTCTCGGGTTAATCCGCCCTTTTATATGGATTTGTTTTTCACCCACGAGATAAATCCGTGGTTAGATTTAGATTTTTTAAATTGTAATTAGGATTATTCCATGTAATCTTTTATTTCAAAAATTAAATCTGTAAAACGAAGAACGCGAAGAACACGAAGAACGAAGAACACGAAGAGCGAAGGACTGCACGACGGCGCCGGCCACGGCGGTCGCGCGCGGCGAGGGGCACGGCGGCGCAGCCGCGCAGAAACCCTAAGGTTTCACTGCGCGGCGCGCACACGACGGGTAGCAGCCGTGCGGCCCGCAGCCGGCCAGGTGCGGTGCGGGGTTCTCGGGACGGCGACGCGGGGAGGTTGGCGCCTGCCGGAACGACGGACTAGGGCGGCCAGGGCGCGACAGGGGCGCGCAACGCGGCAGAACCCTAGGGTTTGCGCGCGCGCGCAGCAACCGTGCAGCCCTGTGTGCATTCACGGCGGCAGGCGGGCGCTCTTCGGGCGGCGGCGGTGCGACCTGGTGGTGTGGCGAAGGGCTCGGGAGGCGGAGACCGGCGAGGCGGACGGTGGTGGCGGCGCGGGCGCAACCAGCGCAAACCCTAGGGTTTGCGGGTGCGTGCCGGAGCGCGCGTCCCCTCCGCACTTCGTGCGTGTTTTCCGGCGAGCCTAGATGAGCAAACGGTGGAGAAGAAGATAAACGGCAGTTCGGGCGACAGTCGGGGCAAGCCGGGGCGGCGGCATGAGAAACGGGCAACGGCCGGAGGAGGCGGTAGTTCGCCGGTGGTGACTCGTCGGGCCAAGTTCTCGTTGGCTATTGGGCTTGCAATGTGTGCCTAGGCCCGCGATTCAGTTAACTAGCCCAATTGTTCGATTTTCCGATAAATCAAATCTTGGAGGCCCATATTCGAAAAATGAATTCAGATCTCAGTCCAAGTAGTTGGAGCCCAGTTGAAGATCTGTATTGTTAATTCCAACTTGTAATAGTTAGAATTAATTTTTATTTCGTATCATGGGGCCACGAGGACATTTTTTATTTGCTTTATTATTTGTTTTCGCATGATATACGTGTTTAATTTAATTGCGCAGCATACAAGCATGTTATAGATAATAGGAGCTCGTTTACTGCTTTTATTTACAGCTTTAAAGCATGCTATGTGATTTATTTTATGTAATTAATTATAACTATAAATTCGGGGTTCATGCCTTGCATGATAGAATTTTAGCAATGTTACAATTATGGCTACATAAAATAATCTGTGCAATTGAACCTTATGAACTAAAAATTACTAAGCTCATAATTTAGTAAGACCTCCACAAAGCGATCCTTTATTGGAAGTGGGTAATTTATTAGGTAAACGTCTACATGTGTAGCTTACTTAATTTATTATTCATAAGTTCTAATAGATAGGATTTCTTAAAACAAACATTTAATTCATGTGAGAAGTGGGAGCTCATGCGTAAACGTCTACATGTGTAGCTTGCGTATTGAATTTTCATAAGTTCTCTAGGGATTGAATTAAATGAGACAACCTTATTATAGGGATAGGGTGTGTTCTAATAGATCCTTATATGGGAGGGTTGGCTTTGGTGGTAAGCTAGCTTAGATGTTGTCCAGAGTATAACTCATTTGTGATGTCCCTGCTCAGTAGGATAATATGGTCTTGCGTTAGTCTCCAATTATTAATTCCATTTGTCTAAGGAACCCGGGCATGGATTGGAATTAAAGGACTGGAATTGAAAGATGCAGTCTGGTTAAGTGTTTTGTTGTAAACGCCCACATGTGTGGCTTGCAATAGTAATACTTAGGCAAATTGGAGGAAACATTAATATTGCTTTATCATAAGGTTTCAATATTTAATTGTTTTAATAGCTAGCGACTATGTTTTAATTTCTGCTTTAATTTATTATTTTCAGACATGTCTTTACCGATTGTAAACCTCTTAGCACTAAACCCTTTAATTGGTCCCAATTTTCCTGAATGGAAGTTTTGCTTCATGGAAATACTCTGTACTGCAAAACATGTCTATGTACTTTACATAGACCCACTGTCTCCTCAGTATAAGAATTGTACTGGTTATGAGCGAGTGTTCTATGACAGATGGGTAGCTTCTGATGAGTTTGCTCGCAGACTCATCATGAAGAGTCTGTCTAGAGAATTGAGGCTCAAGTACAAGAAGTACCGGACTGCTGTTCAGATATGGAGGGACCTTGTGAAAGTATATGGGAAGGTGAGACGAACTATCAGTTATGATCTTGTGAAGGACCTGGTTTGCAAGAAAATGACTGAGGGGAGTTCGTTAGTTCTGCACTTCATCAGTATGATGAGAATCATGAGAAAGTACAGAAAGAGAGGTGGACAAATTAATAAGCGGGCAGAAATAAACATTGTCCTACACTCTCTATCTGATTCTTATGGTGATTTCATCAAATCTCTCGGTGCCAGGCGCGAGTTTCCTCTTCATGAGTTACTCAGAGCCAAGTTGCGAGAGGAATCTGACATGATCGCATTTGAGTTTGCTCCAACTTTGTCAGCTTTTGACAAGGCAGTTGCTTAAGAAAAAGAAATGCTTAAGAAGTTGGATGAAATAGATGAGGCAGAAATTATCACCAGGCCATGCAAACGCAAGCGAAGTGAAGTAAATTGTCTAGTGCCTAGCACGGGTAGACAAGGTACGTCATGTGCATTTATAACGGAAACATGTTTAGCATCAGTTTCTACCCATTCTTGGGTAGTGGATACTGGAGCTACGGATCATGTTTGTTATACTTTGCAGGGGTTCAGGCCGACAAGGCAGCTGAAACATGACGAGATTACCATCTCAATGGGCAGTGGAGAGCGAGTCTCAGCAGTAGCCATTGGAGATTTTACTTTATGCTTTGAAAAACAATGTTTTGATTTTGAGAGATGTTTTATATGTGCCGGTTTTTCGGCGGAACTTAATTTCAGTTTCCAAGTTATTTTGTGATGGATATTCAGTTATTTTTGATAGTGGAGTTTCTATCATTGGTAATAACGGTGTTATCTGTCATGGTAAACTGATTGACTCTCTCTATATCATTGATTGTATGCATAAATCTTCCGTAAATGTTGCAAACTCATCCAATAATAATAATCATTTAAAGAGAAAGTTTTCTTCCGATGAGGATCAAACATATCTCTGGCACTTGAGACTAGGTCACATCAATCTAAAGAGGATTAAAAGATTAGCATGCGATGGGCTCTTGGATTCTTTCCAAGTGGTACCGCATCAAATCTGTGAGTCCTGTATAGAAGGAAAGATGTCGACCAGGACTTTTAAGGCAAGTCAGTCTCGAGCAGAGAATGTGTTGGAATTGATCCACTCTGACTTATGTGGACCAATGTCCACGCAAGCTCGTGGAGGTTATGAGTATTTCGCCATATTCATTGATGATTACTCAAGATTCGGATATGTTTATTTGCTTCGCCACAAGTCTGAATGCTTTGAGAAATTCAAAGAGTTTAGGACTGAGGTAGAAAAGAAGCTTGGTAAGACTATCAAGACACTACGATCAGATCGTGGAGGAGAATACCTCAGTAACGAGTTCTTGCAGTACTTGTCAGATAACGGGATTACTTCCCAGTGGACTGCACCAGGAACCCCTCAACAAAATGGTGTAGCGGAAAGAAGAAATAGAACTCTCTTGGAAATGGTCAGGACGATGATGAGTTATGCAAGCTTGCCGATTTCGTTTCGGGGATATGCCTTGGAAACAGCGGCCTATTTGCTTAACCTGGTACCTTCTAAATCAGTTCCTAAAACACCTCTGGAACTCTGATATGGGCGAAAGCCAAGTTTGAACAGAGTGAGGGTTTGGGGTTGTCCAGCATATGTGCTGACAAAGGAACCTGATAAGTTAGAAAGTAGGTGTAAGCTGATGCTGTTTGTAGGATATCCCAGGCAAACGAAAGGTGGTTACTTCTATTGTCCTGAGAATCAGAAAGTCATTGTCAGTACCAACGTGAGATTCTTGGAGGACGAATATGTAAGAAACCACAGATCCAAGAGTGAAATTGTCCTCCACGAGCTTGAGGACAAAGAAGAAATTCCATCAGGAAAGCCCAGTGTAATGGTAAATCCACCTACAACAGGTGAGGCTATACCAACACTACCACTAATGCAAGGTATGGGACCAACGCGTACTGTGCCAACTACTGACACGGTTCAGATGCCTCGTCGCAGTGGGAGGGTTGTCCACCAACCCGAAAGGTACATGTTTGTGGGAGAGTCTTCTGACTTGATCCCAAAAAACGGATTGGATGATACCGATCCCTGAAAATATGACGAGGCGGTATCTGATAAGGATGCAGACAAATGGCTGATCGCCATGGATTCTGAAATCGAATCCATTACGGCTATGGATGTATACCAAAAAACTGATTTGCCAGATGGTTGTCGAGCCATAGGGTGCAAATGGGTATACAAAAGAAAGAAATGAGCGAATGGTGAAATTACAGCTTTCAAAGCAAGGTTGGTGGCGAAGGGTTATAGTCAGAAAGAAGGTGTAGACTATGACGATACCTTCTCACCGGTAGCCATGCTTAAGTCCATTCGTATACTCCTAGCCATAGCAGCACATAAGGACCTAGAAATCTGGCAGATGGATGTCAAAACTGCGCTTCTAAACGGGTACCTTGAAGAAGGTAGGGACATCTATATGCAACAACCAGAAGGTTATGTGCAGAAGGGCGAAGAACATTTGGTCTGGAAGCTAAGGAAGTCCCTGTATGGACTTAAACAAGCTTCACGGTCATGGAATCTGCGTTTTGATGAAGTGATTAAATCCTATGGATTTTCACAATGCTCAAACGAGAGTTGCGTGTACCGTCTATGTGTCAGCGGAAGCGTGGTGTTCCTTGCACTTTATGTAGATGATATTCTCCTATTTGGCGACAATGTGGAAGTATTGTCGGGCATAAAGGGGTGGTTATCCGAGCAGTTTCATACGAAGACCTTGGGGAGGCAGGATACATCCTAGGGGTAAAAGTATTGCGGGAGCGCAATAAGAGGATGCTGACCTTGTCTCAAGGATCATATGTGGATACTGTGATTGCCCGTTTCAGCATGCAAACTGCCAAGAAAGGTCTGTTACCCTTCAGACATGGCATATATCTTTCCAAGGATCAGTGTCCGGTGACACAAAGGGAGAAAGATGAAATGAGGAACGTGCCGTATGCATCGGCCGTGGGGAGCCTCATGTATGCAATGCTATGTACGAGGCCAGATATCTGCTTTGCTGTAGGCATGGTAGCGAGATACCAGTCTAACCCTGGACAGGCGCATTGGACCGCGGTAAAGCACATACTCAAATACCTGAAAAGGACTAGAGACTATTATCTCGTCTATCAGCGTGAGGAGTTGTGCCCTGTGGGTTATACTGATTCGGATTTCCAGGCAGACCGAGACGAAAAGAAGTCCACCTCTGGCTATGTGTTTACATTGGGAGGTGGGGCCATATCATGGAGGAGTGCAAAGCAGAAGTGCATTGCCGACTCCACCATGGAAGCAGAGTATGTGGCAGCTTCTGAAGCTTCGAAAGAAGCAGTATGGTTTCGAAACTTCCTTCTGGAGTTGGACGTGATTCCTAAGCTGCCCAAGTCAATCACGATATACTATGATAATTCGGGAGCTGTGGCTAATTCAAAGGAACCACGAACTCACAGAGCAACAAAACACATTGAAAGGAAGTACCATATTATACGAGAAATCGTAGCAAGGGGTGATGTGCTAGTAGAGAAGATTAATACAAAAAATAATCTAGCGGATCCATTCACAAAGGCTCTGCCTCAGAAGGTCTACGAGATGCATGTACGTAACCTTGGGCTGAGGGCAAAGCTATCCACGTAGAATGTTTGATGTAATAGCTAGATTAGTTTAGACGCGTTATACTATGGAAAGCACCTGTATAACGCTTTGAGTATAAGTGGGAGATTGATGGATTTATATACTGAAAGCATTATGATTGGTATATTATGTACAAGGTCGATTGGTTAATTTATTGGGAATCATAAATGTTGAATGTTCATCTCCTGTCTGAACTAACAAACGTGTGTCGCAAACGCAATTATCCTCTTATCTCGTCGATAGAGAGATCATACGGTGTGTAGAAGATCACGAAAGATCGTATGGATCGTTTGACCTAGCGAGATATAAACAGTTATCACAGCTGAGACAGTTCTAGGATAAACTGTCGGTGTAGGCTGCAGCATACGCAGTAATAAGCATCTTATCTTGGATGGCTTGGTATGCTGGTGTGGGGCACACATTGATAAGGACCTAAGTCGAGATCGATTCTTTTATCTGACATTAAAAGAATCTAGATCTCTATGGCTTGACGAGATCCTAAGCCTAAATGAAGGTACAGAAGTATTTGCAGATTGTGTATTACTTTGAGTTGCACTGAAAGTCTCTAGTTGAGCTTGTATATCTGTATCTTGGGTAATAGCAGTTTGTGTATGACTGTCTGGTACTGGAACTAGTAACCACATCCAGTATAGGATGGTGACATTCCCTGAACAACTCAAAAGGTTCGTTATGCTAAGTCCTGCAGGCTGATTAAGTTCAAGCATAAGTGAAAAGGTTTGAGTGGATTGATTCAGGAATATAAGATGTTAATTAATTAAATAGCTTGTCAGAGCTTAAATTAATTAACGAATGTCTGTAACCTTAAATGTGGGGATATACCGAGCCCATGCAACCCGTACCTCAAAATGTGGTAGCAAAAAGGTAGGACAGTATTGATTCTCTCGTGGAATGAATCAATATTAATTAATTAATTATATTATGGGTTGAATATGGGAATTAATTAATTGATAGGCCTTATTTGCTATTTGCATTTTGGTCCCTGGTCTGGCCCATGAAACTCAAGCCCAATAGGAGTCCAGTATTTTCCTATAAATAGGCCTCAGTTCCTCAGATCTCAACACACCACAAGATCATAAGTTGCACACAGCAAACCAGGTTTTGGGAGCTGTGGTGATCGACTAAGATTTGAGAACGAGGAAGAAATTCTGCTTCTCAACCGGGCAAGGGATCTGATAGAGAATCTTCACCGGATTTTCAGATCGAGTTAGGATACAGATCAGAAGATCAAATCAGGAGGATTTTTCTTCTTCTCTCTCTCCTCATTTTCGAAAATATTATTATTTTCTTAAGATTTATTTCCTCAATCTGTTAGGAAATTAAATCTCTGTACGTGGGAAAGATCAAAAGGCATCTCCGCGCACGCGTTCTTCGAAGTTCATCGATCCAGGTATTCCGCATAAACCTTCTTGTGCATAATAATATAGGAGCATGCTAGGATTGTTCATAGGCATAGCAATTTATTTTTTATATTCCAATTAACGATCCTTGGCAAACGGACTTCGTGATTCAGTTCACGAATCCCTTCAGATGTAGAGTAGCAACACTTGTGTCCGAGTTCCAATCCACTGGAGTATCAGTAACAAGAGCTGAGACAGTAAGTGGTTCTTCTTAGTAGGATAAACCAGTCTGGATAGCCAACCACTTTGAAACACTTATTAGTTATATGCCCAATGCGTTTGCAATGTGTGCAAACGAGAGAGTTGGTTTCCCTTCTTGGATGTTGTCTAGAACGACCATGATCGCGAGGCCACTGGGAAGATTGATCATGAGGCCACTGAGAAGAGCTCTTAGCATGCATTGCAACATTATCAGCACCCATATTCAGATTAGCAAAGATAAGTCTATGTTGTTCAGCCTTTAACATCATCAAGTAAATTTTGGTAATGGAAGGCAAAGGCGTAAGCATTAGTAACTGATTCTTTTCAAACACAGTCACAACTTCATTTAACGCAGTCTTAGCACTAAGAAGAAAATCCTCACTTTTATCAGTTCCATATTTCAGAATTATAGAATCACAATCTAACCCAGGCCTAATTGCAACCAACTGATCCTTAAGATCCTTAAGTTTCCCATAAAATCATAAAATTCAGTAATTCTACAGTTATCCTGCCGGATATTGGCAATATCATGCTTAATTTGATACAGAAGAGAGAGGTATGGAACATTGTACCTCTCATCAAGCTCTCGCCACAAATCAGTAGTTGAACTTATGTACGCGAATTAATTAACCAAATCTTTGGAGATGGACATTTTCAGCCATGACAGAACCATACTGTCGACCTTCTACCAACGTCAGAAACACTTAGAAGTCATCGGAGGTCGAGTGCATGAACCATCAACCATGCCAAGCTTAGCCTTCGAAACAAGCGCAATCACTGCTACAATACGCCATAATCGAAAGTTCGAATCAGTGAGAGGGAAGGAGACCAACGGCATTCTAGGATGATCAGATCCATTGAGAAAAAAACTGCTCCTCGTGCATTGCATCATCTTCAGTGGTAGCCATGTGAATAAAAACAATCGAAGAAAGATAAACAAGGATCAGAAATTTGTACCCGCAAATGATACCATGTGAAATTTCAGAAAATAACTTTAGAGATAGAAGAGATGAGAGAAAATCACATTATTTTGTATTGTGCATATGAAAACTCAAGTGATATAATGTTGTTTTGAGATATATATATATATGAGTATACACACAACCTAGCTAACTAGCTAACAACTTGTGTAACTAACTCTTTCTCTCTCATAACAAACTCATGCACGTGAAGGTGGTTGTTGCATGCTTCTCGTACTCTTCCTTTTCTTTCTTATCCGCCTGCATATGAACCTTAACACACTCTAGTATAATGCCAAATCCTTACAATTCTAATAGAAGCACCTGATTGGATGGAAGAGTAAGCTACTGAATTGGTTAACAAGTCACCAATTGATGTATTGTAACATTTATTTGGAACTTCAAATATTAAGATAACTAGTCTCACTTTTAAATTACTAATTTTCTAAGTTTCTAGATTAAAAGCTGACAAAGAGAATTGTTATTGAATTATTATAAAGAGGAAAATTCGGAAATATCAAGTTTTACTATTTCACATAAAAAAATAACAACTCTTATAAAAAAATGCACAATATAGCAAAAATTGTGCAAATACCCCTACTTTTCAAAATTTCAACCCATTTAGCAGTCAATTTATTGTTTTTTTTTAAAAAAGCAAAACTTCTCTCATCTTACTGGTTTTAAAAGTTATATAAATTATTTAATTTATTTACATGTAAATATTTCAGTTGACCAATTTTATTAAAGTTTTTCTTTTAATTATGTTTTATTGCAATTTAAATCATTTTGGGTGTGAATTTGGATTTTAATCAAAATTTGAGGGTGTAAGTTGAAATTGCTATTATTTCAAATTGTTAAGGTAATTGGAGCAAAAACTTAAATAATTATAGGCGTAAATTTGGATTCATTTCAAATTAATCGTCAATTTTAATTATTTTAGAGAAATTGTTAATTCATTTTGTATAAATTTGAATTACTAAAGGGTGGCTAATATTTTTATAATACAAATAAGGGTTGTGAATTAAAATTATTATTATTATTAGTTTTTTTTTGTAGGGGGGGCGCGTGAATTTTGAAATTTTTATAATTAAAAATGAGGATGTAAATTCAATTAATTAATATTTGCATGAATTCACATTTAATCAATTAACTTTAAATTTATTTAATTTACATTTTAGCATGCAATATGATTATTTCTATATTAAATATGTTATAATACATTCAATTATTTGATTTAATTCTGTAAATGTGGAAATGAATTAAATATCCAATTTGTTATAATTCCCAATGAAATTTAGAGATTAGATATGTTTTGATATACTTCATTAAGGTTAAATTAGACTTTGTACTAGGTTTTTTTGCTATTTTGTGCATTTATTTACAAAAGTTGTCATTTTTTAAATGTGGTTTTAATATTTTGCTATTTTAAGTTATATGTATTGCAAAATAATATTAAAATTATTAACTAATTTATAAATTCCCAATATATTTGAGAATTATAAATCAAATTGCATATCAAGCAATTGGAGATTCAAGTTTCGTATGTATAAAGCATGAACGTAGTTAAAAATTTATGTAATGATGCAACAAATAATATATTAGTTACCAAATGTCATTTTGGTTGTAAAAAGGTAGAAAAAAGATAAATAAAAGGTTGAAAATTCAATATTTTTTAGGAATACAATAGTAAAAGTTGTCAAACATTTAAAAATAATAGAAATTATCTAGCACTAAAAATTATAAAATAAAATTTAAAAGTAAATTAAAGTAAAGAAAACGACTAACATACATATTATAAATAATACATAAATTTATGACGTATGTGTTATTATTGGTAGGTAGATTTTCAACAATAAATTATTTTTTTTCATGGAATTTCTATTACAAGATATGATATTCTCTCACAAAAGACTTCAATTGAGAGTAAGAAGATGGGTCATGGTGAGGAAAAAATTTACAAATCATCCTTGATGATTCTTAGAGAATTCTTAGAGAAAGTCACCTGCTCCAAAATGAAGACACTTGATTAGAAAGGTAGGACCAGTGCATTTGTGACAAATGACAATATAAAGTCATGTTATGCACGTTGTGGCAGATAGTAGGATTCGGTGGGTGGAAGGAATCAATAATTGAGCCCTGGTGAGGATCGAAACATTGTGTCCATGCTCAAATATTGGGATTCTGATCCGATGTAGGAGCAGGGATTTTATCCTGTAAGGTACTTCATATTTTACATTATAGGATGATAACCTCTGGAGCATCTTATAAGATCATTTCGAAGTAGGCCAAATCTGTCATAGTCCGAATGAGCTTAGTACTTCGGAGTGGATTGATAGTCTTTGCCTGTGATCATTTAGAGTCATTAGTGTACTAGAGAAAGCAGCTTAAGAATACTTTCGTTGACCTATGATATCCGAAAATAGAAAATTCCGAAGTGCATAATCTTAGCACTAAACCAACGTGATGGGCTGGACTTAATTCATTTTTGGACCAAATTAATTTTAAACCACAATAACTATCATATAACAATGACTTTAAACTTTTTTTAAATTCATATTATTCACCAAAAATAATAAATTTAATATTATTTTAATATAAATAATTAAAGTTCTCACGTATCGTGTGAATGCAACACTAGTACTCTTATATACAATTACCATATACCTTTATCATCGAAAATTTTTAAATTAGAAATACTGAAATAAAAAAATTATTTATCAATTTCTAAAGCCTCTAGAGTTGGATTGCCATTCAGCATTATTACGGTCGCAAATACAGATATAATCCAATCAAGTAATATCCTACATAAATTTAATTAATTTAAAATCAAACTTAGAATTCATTGGTCAAATATTTTAGATTTCACCAATTTTATTAAGCTTTAAACAAGCCATAAACACACGTTTTAAATTTAAAATATTCATCATAATGTTAAAATAATTATTTATTATAAATTAATACTTATATACATACTAAAAATTCGATTAATTTAATAACCAAGCTTTAATCCCGTCGAAATCTATGCCGATCTTTGATTCATTTAAAACCCCTGTTAAAAATGAAAACAATATTTTTTCACATCCAAATAATAAAGTTTAATGTCATATAATTAAGGTTACATTTATTAATGATTTGTAAAAAGAATAAAAACCTAATCAAGCATTTACGGCCAACAAACAGAAAACTTGAAATTGTGGAGGAATTGTAAGTGGGCAAAAGCTCAGAAGCCAAGCGTAACAAGAAGATTTCATCGAGGAATCAACACAAAGTTGCTCCTCTTACGTGTTAGCACCTCATCACAGCAATAAAAAAACAAAATTCGAAAAGCAGAGCTCAACGTTGAAGCATTTCGCTACCGCAAATTTGAAGAGCAGCTGACGAAAAACAGAGCTCCCTCCAATCGTGATAAGTAGCTACATATCGGCACTATGCAAAAGGTGGTTTGTCGTTTAAATTCAATACAAACAACCCGTGTCTGACTGGAGTGCCTTTCGTGAAGTTAGTTAATTTGTATAATACAAAAAAAAATGAGATCTCACAACCTGAATTAATAGAATAGTAACCCAATTCGATCGAACTTGAATCGGAAAATGTCGGGAAAATGATGGATATAGAAAAAATAAACAAATGGATATTTTTCGAGATGTAACCGGTTTATTGTATCAAGAAACAACGGAAATTAGGGTTTCGTGGATCTTCAAACCGGCTGAATCGCTTTAGGCTCCAAGCGGCAGTCGGGTTGCCATGGCAAAATGGCACCTGCTGCTGACTCGTATGGAGCCATCCCCAATTCCCATACGAAAAGGAAAATCTATTTTTTCCAGAGAAAATCAATCAAATTAAAACACGAAACTCTCGAACTCACCGAGAAATATCGACATGAGGTAAAATAACCAGATTCTTAATTGTACCAACCCTTCGCCATTAATGATCGAAGAAATTTGTTGGCCATAGCACGTAGAGCATTAACCGCCGCTCGAGTAGAGTGAGCTACGTAGATCTGGGCTGCAAACTGATTGAGTTAGAGATTTATAGTGAGACCCTAGGGCAGAGTTGAGATTGGGGAAACTCCACAATTATTTATTGCCGAGGACTTTGTTTGCAAATGATGCCATCATGAATTCTAGAAGCTTCGATATTACTCCATATTTATTTTAAAATTTTAAAATCACTTTGTTTATCCAATAATTCAATTGTTCATTTAAAATTCTAAAAATGAATAAATTCCGATATTTGGGAGAAGCAGTAACTTTTATTAAAAATCTTCATTTTAGTGAATTACTTTTTCTGTTAAATTTTATTATTCCAAAATTATATATTGACAAATAATTTATCTCAAAATATTTTCCTTTAGATTTTTTTTTTTCTAGCAAAGTAAGAATCCAATATTGAAATTGATTTTTTTTTAATTTAATTCGAACCAAATATTATTGAAATTGAAGTATTTATGTTTCATGAATTCGAGTCAAATTATTAAAACACCTTTGTCTATAATTAATTATTTATAAAATACAAGGTTTAAAAAAGAAATATTGAAGTGTTGTTGAACCAGTTGAGTAGTTCTTGTTTACCAAACTCATTCTTTTTAATAATAATATATTTATTTAAATTTATCCATAAATTTAAATTCTAATTTTTTTTTCTCATAAATGAAATGTTTTCGTTGGTATAAACTGGTTTTATTATTCAATTTTATTCTCTTCTCCCATTTTAATATTTGCAAGAATCTTCTTTAGTTTTTCTGATTCTGTTGTTTTTTCCTTTTCGAGGCAAAAGAAAGAATAATCTCAACTCACAGAGATCGTCTCCTCCTTTTATCTTTTGTAGTATTTTGATTTTATTGGGAAAACTGCAACTGCATGATGGAGGTGGCAACTGGCTCTGGGGTTCTGCCCCAGATGAATTTTTATCGTCACTCTGCGCCGTAAGCAATACTTCAATCGGTTGTTTGTGTTCGTACGTTCAATTACGTTATTATATGTTGATCTTGGTTTACTCTGTTGTTTTGGGCGGTTTCTGATGAATTCATGACTGGAGAGAGAGAGAGAGTGAGGGAGGGAGGAAGGAAGAATCGGCCTCTGTTTTACTAGCTCCATTGTGTAAAATAGTTTAAAATTTGTATTTTTTTGGGAAATTTATGGGCTCGGATGGAAATTTAGCATTTTTATGTTGTATGAAATGCTCATACATATTCATCCAGACAATCTATAAACTTGTATATATGATTAAATACTGAAAAAGCTTGATAATGACCCTTTATGTGCATACAAATGTGGTTGACAAACATACTTTTTTTGGTATGAGGCAAATGATGTTGGATGGCCCTAGTCGATCAGTTTGACAACTCTTTGCATTTGTAGGTTGCGTTCGGAGGCTAAATTGATATCATCTTGCTTAAATTCATCTGAGAATTCAAATAAGAGAGCCCTCATTGCTAGAGGCTTGTCCATGAGCTGTCCAGTGCGGGAGGAATTGGTTGGAAGAGCATTTAGCTCAGCTGGGGTGTGCAGTTTCCCTGCTGGAGCCATTGAATCACACTCCAACACAGTAGACGAAAAGATAGGAGTGATTCTCTTGAATCTTGGTGGGCCGGATACGCTACAGGATGTTCAGCCTTTCTTGTTCAATTTATTTGCTGATCCTGTGAGTTAAATGCTAGTTATCCTTGTGTGATTGGCTCGTTTGAAAAAAAGATTAGCTGATTGACGTCGATTATTTGATGCAATCTTGCAGGATATCATTCGTCTTCCCAGGTTGTTCCGGTTCCTTCAACGTCCCTTGGCACAGCTGATTTCAACGTTGAGAGCTCCTAAAAGTAAAGAAGGGTATGCTTCCATTGGAGGTGGTTCACCTCTGCGTAAAATAACAGACGAGCAGGTATTGTGGCTACAAAAAAACACTTTTTGGGTATCTCTCAAACTTGCATGTTCTTCAGAACAACGTTTGATTAATCATTTTGCAGGCAAGTGCGATACAAAAGGCTCTGCAAGCTAAGGAAGTCCCTGCTAGTGTGTACGTAGCTATGCGTTATTGGCACCCTTTCACTGAAGAAGCTGTTCATCAGGTAAATCATTAGGATGATATATTTGTGGGTCTATCTCTTTTAATAATTCTGTAATATTGCATCAGCTTTTCTCAGTCATGGATGTTTGTTCCATGTAGTCTTGTTTCGAAACTTCTGGCTGTTAGTAGTTTCTTCATCAACTTATCGAATTCAGACCATCCGATTTCTTGTTCTTTGCTGTAACAGATCAAGAGGGACAGGATCACAAAGCTTGTAGTATTGCCACTTTACCCTCAATATTCCATTTCAACAACAGGGTCAAGCATCCGAGTCCTCCAAGACATGTTTAGGTGAACTCTCCTTCGATTCGTTTCTCAATCAATTCATCACATTACAGTCCATCATAACATCCACCATTTCTGTTTCCTATCAGGAATGATGCATATTTTTCTGGCGTTCCTGTTGCTATCATACAGTCATGGTATCAACGGGAAGGGTACATCAAGTCTATGGCTGACTTAATCGAAAAGGAGCTGCAAACTTTCCCTGTTCCAGAAGAGGTAGGATTAGTTCCTGCCTTGATATTGTTGTTACTATGAAGGTAGTGATAATGTCTTATTTGATGTTGTAGTGTAGACTATGATATTCTTCAGCGCCCATGGAGTTCCTGTCAGTTACGTTGAGAGTGCCGGTGATCCGTATAGAGACCAGATGGAAGATTGCGTTTTCTTGATAATGCAAGAACTCAAGTCTAGAGGAATTCAGAATGATCATACTCTAGCTTACCAGGTTTGTTAATGTCACCAATCTTTTAATACTTATCTCCATGGCTATATATATTGTTAACTATCTATTGTAAAAATCCGCTTAGGCAGCCCTTAGCTTAACTAAAAACTCACTTTTTCAGTATTTATAGGTGGATTGTCGAGTAATCTAGGCAGGCTACGCGCTAAACTTTATTTTATTTTTATTAGTATTTATATATTAAAAATTAGCTTACAATTTAAGTACCGCATAGAAAGCTCCACTGAGACGCTAGTAGTCCCTACTCGAGCACCTGACTAAGACTAACACAGAGTGAGTTTTACAACCACATAAAAAGTAGTTTCATGTTGGTGTGTAATAGAGCCGCGTTGGACCTGTGCAATGGCTGAAGCCCTACACCGATGAAGTTCTTGTTGAGCTCGGCAAGCAAGGCATCAAATCCCTACTGGCTGTTCCCGTGAGGTACTATTTTCCAGACTCATCACTCCCCTCTCTCTCTAATATCTCCACATGATGACCTGACCATTTCTCTCTCTCATTTCTTCAAGATTCAACAGCATGTGTTTGATGCCTTGTTAATGGCTGGATGATATATGTCCCATAGGCAACTTCTTTTTGGAGTGAAGTAGAATTTTTTATGTGAGTTTTGCAGTTTCGTGAGTGAACACATAGAAACTCTTGAAGAAATAGACATGGAGTATAGAGAGCTGGCTCTTGAATCAGGGATACTTCAGTGGGGCCGCGTCCCTGCTCTGAACTGCACCTCCTCCTTCATCAATGACATGGCGGATGCCGTGATTGAAGCGCTGCCTTCTGCCACCGCAACCGCCGCCAAGGAAGGCAATGATGATCTGTTGGCATATGCTGTCAAGTTTTTGTTCGGCTCTATCTTAGCATTCATTTTGCTTATGTCGCCGAGAGTGATATCGGAGTTTCTTTGAGTGAAGAAAAGGCTGAACTGTTTTGCTGGTTGGAGGAAAATATTTAGGCAAAACCAGTGTTTAATTTTTTATTTTACATGAAGAATAGAAACAAAGCCCGTTTGTGATTTTCTAGCGTCGCAAATATTCAATTATTATATTTTACCATAGTTTCTGCTTTTTACTTTAATTTTCAAACTATTAATTTTAAATGATTCAAATCTATATTTTTCTTTGTCTACCATACTTGTTAGTTCTTTCGACTAGGTTGTGTATAGTTAAGTTTAATCGGTTTGAAAAGTAAAATATCATTAAATTAATAAAAATAGTTATTTAATTCAAATCACATCAGTCAATTAAAAACAGTTTGGTTCTACCATTTTTTTTTAAGATTAATCAACAAATAGTGCAAATAATTAAATTAATATAATGTAAAAAAAATCTGATATAAATATAGTAAATCAAAAATTAGGGTTGCGGCTGTAAGAAAAAAGAAAATAAATGTTGATTTACTGGAGTGCAAATTCAACATAATATAAACCTCGAACATATATATTAATATAATTAATATTTTTAATTTTATATCACATTTAATTGATATTACTATAATTAAGACAATATTATATATTCTGCCAAAACAATTAGTTTCACACTTTAATCTATTGACTGAATCAAATTATCCAAATTGTGATCTTTCAAATTGATAGACTTAATCACTTCTACAAGCCATATAAATTTCATGCATATCCCTATTTTTTACAAGAGAAAGAGAGTATCACATATCTAATTTGGCTCTTAGAGAGCTGATCACTGCTATTTCTAACAGATTAATTTTAAATATAGTGGTCAAATAAATTTATACTCGAATGTCGAACCCACAGAGAAAAGATATGCGAAATAGTCATAACTAAAACACAGTTTCAGATTACTTGTTTGAGTAATTCAAGATCAAATTTAGGTTTATTAAACTAGGCAGAGAAAATAAAATAAAAACTGATATTAAATAAATGAAACACAGATCCTAGGGAAAAAAATCATATTATGGATAACATGTAAGAACCAATTAAATTAACAGGTGGAATACTGCAATAATGATATATTTCCTTGGTCGGGTAAATATAACCTAGATTATTAATTAGTGACTATCTCCTCTCGGTCTCAAGAACACCAAATTAGTCAATCTTATAAGCAAATCAGTTCAATTCCTACAGTCTAATACATCTCAGCTGGACAATATAGAGTATATCATGCATTCCTAATCCCACTATCAATATTCACCTCTCGGTCCTTCTATCAATAGCTAGACATCTAAATTAATCGTCACATCTCGGTCCTTAAATTAATATAGAATTATAAAATAAACACATGAATCATGAATCTAATTAATTAATCCTAAACATGCATCCAAAATAATAATTCAAATCCTAGAACCTGCTAGGAATTTAGCTAGACATAAAGAAAATAAAAGATATAATAAAACTGAAATAAACTTGCATTAAAATAAAAACTAAAATGTAAAATGCATAAATTAAAACTCTAACTACAGAATTTGAGGTTGAGAAGATAGGATTGAAGTCTACTGAATAAACTAGTCTAGAGGGGTATTTATAGTATTTATTAGGGCTTTACAGGCTGAATTCTATGGGAGATAGGATTAGACTTGATGCATATTTATATCTCCATGTCCTACAATGAATATATCTTTAATCTTGAGTCTTCAGGGCTTCCAATATGATATATCTCTTCAAACTTGGCCAAATCTCGCCCAATATTCGTGGGAATCTTCCAGAAACACGCCAAAATCGTCCATGTCAATCGACGCGGGTCTGCATCGATCGAAGCAAAATCCATGTTGACCAGTTTCCTTTTGTGTCGATCGATTCTGCACGTTCTCACGGTTTTGGCCATAACTTTTGCTCCCAAACTCCGATTGACCCGATTCCAGTTGCATTGGAAAGTTAATTCAAAGATATTTTGATTTCCATGATCAATTAGCTCAAATTCCAAGTGTGGAAGAAGTCGTGACTGTTTCTCTGAACATTCACTATTTTCAGTACGGATTTTTGGTGAATTCGACCTCAAACCTGCAAAAATAGATCACTACAAGCGCAATACCCTCCTAGAGTGACTCATGCAACAAAAATAAGGAAAATAAACTAAAATGTATTGAAAATGAAAGATAAATCAAACTAGAAATGAGTGAAAATATGAACTCATCAAGAGCACATGTTAGAAATTAAGTTTCAGTTTACCCTTTATTTGATGTTTTGGTCTATCAAAACTAGCTTTAAGTAAATACAAGCCTCCTTACGATCTATACACAGTCCGTGGCATCTCCGTCCTCCGGCCAGCTGTGGCACTCGCCTAGGAACTCCTTGTAGACTCAGTCTTCAAGTTGAAGTGGGGACGCACCCCGCAACATTCTTCCTGGTGGTTGGATGTTTACTAATTCTTCCTATAATGGTTGGATGTTGGTTGGATGTTTACTAATTCTTCCCAGAATGGTTGGATATTTATACGTTCTTCCCAGAACTCAGGTGGTTGGCATACGCCTGTAGAATCAGAATCCCAGACTAGGAAACTGACTACTATGAATATATCTCAGAAAAATATATTCACCAATAAGAGCTTCAACTTAACAGCTTCAACCTCGTGCTAGGAGAAGTTAGCACGACGGGTAACTTGAGTCGGAGACTCAAGTCTCATGTTAGAGAACACGGATACTCAGAGAGTTTAGCAGGGAGAGATGACCTTAAATTTCCCTTTGTCTTCTTGAGACTTACAGATTTTTCAATTCAGTCCAGGTAACCGTTTAAGGTTGAGAGGGCAGGTCTTTATATAGAGGAGAACCTTTAGCATTTTGAATTTCTATCCGTTAGACACATAAATCCAGACATTAGACTCATGGATCATATTGTCCAATCGTAGCCCATGCCTTAGGTCTCCTTTTTGCTCTGCCTTGTGTTAGTGTACTATACACTAACTTTATGTCAGACTCCTTTTCAGCCCGAAGAAACTAGTTTGGATAACATCGTACTGACTTAGGCATTTACAAATGCCTGAGTCTGACTGAGGCTCTTATAATGACTTTTGAAGGTCAGTATAGCTTAGCCCTCATACTGACTTCCCACTGTCAATATGGTAAATCCTCAGTCAGTATGGAAAACTCCCTCATACTGATTTCTCCAGATTAGTATGGAAATCCCTTAAACCGACTTCTCATTAGTCAGTTCAGGAAAGATCTCATATTGACTTCTCCTGGTCAGTATGGATAGACCTTAAACTGAGTGCTCCAACACAGTTTTTGGTCAAGTCTAGGCGTGATGATAGTCAATTCTTGAGCATTCTCCATTGCTCGGTCTTCAGCCTAAGTTTTATTATGACTCGATCGATCCTATACAAGGATTACATTTTCGAACTCTAGAAACTGGAAAAACTGACTAAGATGGCTTACATTCTTTGACCCACCAAAACATCAAAAGTAAGGAAAGATTTCTCTAACAAAAATCCTAACAATTTCCCCCCTTTTGGTGTGGTCAAAGCCATCTGGAACCTAAGCCGATGAGGTGTGGATAACTTTATAGTTTTTACAGTTTTGACAATTTGTCGCATAAACTCATAAAAGCTCCCCCTCAATATCAGCTTTTTACTTAAGATCTTCTTCTTATAAACTTGGAGAGATCTTGCTCGATTGATTTTTCTAGTCAGTTTAGAGCAATTTAAATCTCAAGAAGGGGAGAGAGTCAGAAGCCCGCTGATTACACTGGATTGTGTAAGTTTAGCGTTTGAAGAACGAAGATCGTTGTTGGACAAAAAGAGATTGTGATTAACAAGTCAGTTTACCTTTTAATAATTTTCATTACAAGTACAGGGATAAACTAACACAAAGAAACTTATTACAGAACTATTTTTCAAGTCTATACTAAGTTGCTTCCAGTCTTCATGATGTTCTTTGATCTGGTTCCTGTAGAGGCAAGCATGAGGGACGTTGGTTTGATATGTTGACCAGCTTTCCATAGGATTCCCTAATGCTGACTTACTGCAACTGTGCTTTTCGGGGGTCGGTTGGTGCTGATATTGTCACGAAGTCCATCAATAGTGACAAGAACATACCTTATGATATCTTGTATCCCCCAAGCTTATATCCTCATTCGACTGCATCAACTGATTTGACAGTTTGTGCACATCATGCAGCGAAGAGTCTCCCACCAGCTAGAGCAGTGCTGCGTCGGTCGATGCGAAGTGCCAACCGCCACAATTCACGTCACGCGCTGTTCGAAGACTCCGAGGGATAAAAAGTTGATGTATGAGATCAACTACCAGGTATTGTTCCCTCTTTTGTCTGATTTTCAAACTTTTTCCACTCTTTGAGTTGGAAATAAGTTTGGGGGGATGTGGACAAAAGATGAAACATTCTATCTTTTATTTATTATGCTTTCAGAATTTAAATTTTTGCCTAAAATTTTAAATTTTATTCTATTTTGTGGGGAAATATTTGAGCTTTGACATAACCTGAATGAGATTGTGAGACTAGAATCGATTGAGGGTCGAGTTTGAATTCATTGTGATTGTGGTTAAATGCCTATGAATGTAGAATACCGCATGATAGGATTGATTTGACACTTATACTTGTATGCTGATTGAGCTGAATTGAAATTGACTGTGGAAGAAATTTTTAAACCCTTGTGTGAGATTTTTTAGCCTTATTTCGTTTGATGTGAGATTCACATGTGTGTTTTGATTTCTCTAGAACTTGTCTATTTTCTTTGTTGAGACTGCATAGTGCGCGCAAGTTTAGGAGATGATATTAGGCCATCTTCGTTAACCCAATATCCTAAATATTGTCCCTTCACAATAGAATTTTCCTTAGTTAGCCACTTTGAGCCTGTACAATTTTTCTTTCCTTGTCTATGAGATTAAGAAAAGTATTGTCTCACTCGTGTCTTGAGTTGTGGTATGTATGAGGAAGATTGGTGAATTGGAGATAAGATATGATAAATTAGTGGTTGGTAAAGATGTATGAGAGAAAAGCTCAAATAATAATTAGAATTCTCATAAGCTCTCTGAAAAGAATATATATATATATATATATAGAGTAGTGATCATATGAGAATAGTTTTTAGTATGAGAAATAAGAATAAATCTTAGCCTTTGATTTTGTGATTTCAACGCTCATGATCTATTTTACTCCGTGTGCAGTTTTCCTCGATTATCCTGCAGTTTTGCAAAATTAAGGTTATTTTTGTAATTTTAGGTTTTTATTTAAATCTGAAATAGTATCTCATTAGATTTTTTATTCCTTTCTTCGCGCGATTTAATTTCTTCTTCCTTCTTTGTTCGAATTGATTTATATTTCTTTTGTCGATCAAATTTTTTTTCTTTGTTTCTGGATTTCGCATTCGTGTTCGATCTTGACGTTGTTAATTATGCATGAATATATTTTTAAAAATTTTGTTTTATTCAGATCGACGTTCATTTTTTCTATTATATTGTGCATCTTTAGTGTTAACTTTGCGCATTTTGTATCCTACATGTTCATTTATTCCTTCTTTGTTCGAATTGATTTATATTTCTTTTGTCGATCAGATTTTTTTTCTTTGTTTCTGGATTTCGCATTCGTGTTCGGTCTCGACGTTGTTAATTATGCATGAATATAGTTTAAAAAAATTTGTTTTATTCAGACCGACGTTCATTTTTTCTAATATATTGTGCATCTTTAGTGTAAACTTTGTGCATTTTTGTATCTTATATGTTCATTTATTCTAAAGTGTGTTGATAAGATGAAGCATTTTAAGGGCATAATTTTAAGAACTGTTGATGTTGGTATTGAGTTTTATAGAGACTACGCTCGTGTTGTTGCTTTGAAGAAGAAGATGTTTAATTTTTTTTAATTCATATTTATGTAAAAATGAAGTAAATCGGGCTAAAAATAAAGTAAATTGGGCTAAAAATGAAGTAAATCGGGCTTAAAATGCAGGTTGCTGTTTGTGTTTGAGTTTTTTACAGTTTTAGCCTTTAATGGCTAAAACTGCAGGATATTTGGGCAAAAATGCCGCGTTTTTCAATTTGTTGGGAATGAATCTTGTTCGTCGATTTGAAGAGATGGACGCGCGAGATCTATTCTTATTTCTCATAGTAACTCATATTCTCACCTGATCACTACATATATATATATATATATATATAGGGTAGTGATTGATCACTGCTATTTCTAACAGATTAATTATAATAACAACGGCAAATAAATTTGTAAACCCTAAGGTTATCGATCCAGGGGAATTGTGTGGGGAAATTATCCTATGTACTAGCTATGGTTCTAAAATTCATTGTTTGAGGAATTCAAAATCAGGGTTTTTGTTTGGAAAATAAAGATAACAATACTTGAAAATTAAAGGAGTTTTGGAAAGCAAATTAAAGAACACAGATTCTAGGGAAAAAACTCTTATTATGGATAACATGTAGGAATCAATTAATTTAACAGGTGGAATACTGCAACGATGTTATATCTCCTTGTTTGGAAAATATAACCTAGATTACTAATTAGTGACTCATCTCCGCTCGGTCTCAAAGTACACCAAACTAGTCAATCCGATAAGCAAATCAGTTCAATTCCTACATCTAGTACATCTATTTGGATAGTGTAGATCGTATCATGTATTCCTATTCCCACTATTAATATTCACCTCTCGGTCCTTCTATCAATAGCTAGACATCTAAATTAATCGTCACCTCTCGGTCCTTGAATTAATCTAGAATTATAGAATAAACACAGGAATCATGAACCTAATTAATTAATCCTAACATGCATCCATAATAATATTAACCCCTAGAACCCGCTGGGGTTTCTAGCCACTCATCGTAGATAGAAATCCAAAAGAAAACATATTAAATTGCATAAACATAAAGAACTTACAAGAAAAATAAAGGGTTTCGTGTTCCCCAAGTCTCCAAACTCTCAAAACCAAATTGTAGAACGAAAATATGATAAGGAATTGTCAAAAATCGAGTTTAGTAGGCTATTTATAGAGGTGGATGTGTATCCTATCAAATCTAGGGCTAAAGATATGAAAAATCTCGCTTTTCCTCGAATTCCCGCGCCAGCAGACACCCTCACGTCGACCGAGTCTGATTCCCGTCGATCGACGGACCTTCTTGAGCTTCGTCGATCGCTTCTGAATGGCGTCGGTCGACGCAGCTTTTCGCCCTCCTGCGCGGTCTCACGGTTTTGGCCATAACTTCCTCCTCCAAACTCCGATTGACCCGATTCTAGTTGCGTTGGAAAGCTAACTCAAAGATCTTTCCATCCATATGCTCCATTAGCTCGGATTCCAACTTTGGAAGAATTCGTGCATGTTTCTTTCAACATCTGCTGCTTTCGGTACGGATTTCCATTGGATTTGGCCTAAAACCTGCAAAAACACCAACACGCGCATAATACCACCTAATATAGACTCATGCACATAATATATATATAAACTCAATAAAACTATATAAAATAGTAGAAAATAATATAGATAAGTGAGTAAAATAATGAGCTTATCAGTGATCAGGTGAGAATATGAGTTACTATGAGAAATAAGAATAGATCTCGCGCGTCCATCTCATCAAATCGACGAACAGGATTCATTCCCAGCAAATTGAGAAACGCGGCATTTTTGCCCCAATATCCTGCAGTTTTAGCCATTAAAGGCTAAAACTGTAAAAAAACTCAAACACAAACAACAACCTGCATTTTAAGCCCGATTTACTTCATTTTTAGCCCAATTTACTTCATTTTTAGCCCGATTTACTTCATTTTTACATAAATACGAATTAAAAAAATTAAACATCTTCTTCTTCAAAGCAGCAACACGAGCGTAGTCTCTATAAAACTCAATACCAACATCAACAGTTCTAAAAACTCTGCCCTTAAAATACTTCATCTCATCAACACACTTTGGAATAAATGAACCTGTAAGATACAAAAATGCACAAAGTTAACACTAAATATGCACAATATAATAGTAAAAATGAACGTCGATTTGAATACACACTTTGGAATAAATGAACCTGTAAGATACGAAAATGCACAAAGTTAACACTAAAGATGCACAATATAATAGTAAAAACGTCGATCTGAATAAAACAAATTTTTTAAAACTATATTCATGCACAATAACAAAGTCGAGACCGAACACGAATGCGAAATCCAGAAACAAAGAAAAAAAATCTGATCGACAGAAGAAATATAAATCAAATCGAACGAAGAAGGAAGAAGAAATCAAATCGCGCGAAGAAAGGAATAAAAAATCTAATGAGATACTATTTCAGATTTTAAAAAAAAGCTAAAATTACAAAAATAACCTTAATTTTGCAAAACTGCAGGATAATCGAGGAAAATTGCACACGGAGTGAAATAGATCATGAGCGTTGAAATCACAAAATCAAAGACTGAGATTTATTCTCATTTCTCATACTAAAAACTATTCTCATATGATCACTACTCTATATATGATATTATGAAAGAGCATAAGAGATTCATATGAGCTAGAAAAAAAAATAGTTTGTTGATGTATATGAGGAGATGAGGTGGATGAAGTTAGATGGTGGGTTGAGATTTATTGAGAGTAATTAACTCAGTTTATTTAAGTCACTTGGCCAAATTTTCCTATCACTCACAAAAGCCTACATTACAACTTATTGAAAGTCCTTTTTTATTCTAGACTTGTGTGCACATTCTAGCAGTGGAGATATTAGAAAATTTACAAGCCTATGGTAGAAATTTCTTCATACATGTTATTGAGTGCTTTCATCTATACCTTACACACTTGAGAGTTGAGTGATACACTTCCTGTGAGTTCTTCCACGGTTGATGAATCTTCTGTCTCTTTTGAATTGCTTGTGTGTAGTGGATTTTTGATCCTTGACTGTGATGAATCTTATGAGGCATTACACTTTAACTGCATGATCTTTTGATTTCTTTCTTGCCTATTGATTGAGGACAATCAAACGTTCAAGTTCAGGGGGTTTGATAAGTTCATAAATTTACTCACTTATCTATATTATTTTCTACTATTTTATGTAGTTTTATTGAGTTTATCTATATATTTTATGCATGAGTCAATATTGGGTGATATTATGTGTGTCATGGTGTGTTTTTACAGGTTTTAGGCCAAATTCAATGGAAACTCATACCGAAAAATAGTTCATGTTCAAAGAAGTAGTGACGAATTCCTCCACACATGGAATCTGAGTTAATGGAGTATGGAAATAGAAATATCTTCGATTTATCTTTCCAATACAACTGGAATCGGGTAAATCGGAGTTCGGGAGAGAAAGTTATGGCCAAAACCGTGAGACCGCGCAGAAGGGGCGAGAAATGACCAAGTCCGGAAAAGTGAAGGTTCGGTATCGACCGACGTCTATTTGAGTGCTATGCTGATTATTTGAGTGCTAGATTCTAGCACATTGCTAAGTAGCATTTTTACTTATGTTTTAATCAAGTAATATTCCCAGCACTTGTTGAGGGGGAATTTCTAAAACCAATCCTGCTAGAACTAAGATGGATAAACTCTAAGTTAAACTGCTAGATTAGCATAGCTCTGTACTTAGAAAATTCTTGTAAACTCAGATATTCTTCCTCTTAGATTCAGCAAGTGATAGTAAGCTTTGATCGCACAAGAAAGGGGGAAATTGTTGGGAATTATTCCTGAATTCCTTCCCTAGGATCAAATTGTAAAAGGTTTTGTTGGATCAAACCTTAGTAGTTGGTTGATCAATTGCTGAATTCTAGCATAGTCTAGCAACTCTTGTAAAGTCCTGTATAGGCTAAGTATTGAGTTGTAATAGATTAGATTGCTGGAAGTATTCCTAGCAGATGGTAGCTGCTAGAGATATTAGCAGATTAAGAAGATTGCTAAAGGAGTTAGCAGTCAAGTGCTAAGAAGGAAGATTGATAAGGCGTTAGCAATCGTATGCTAAGGGAAGAGACTGCTAGGAGTCCCTACTCAGCAATCGAAAGCAAAGAAGAGATTGCAGAAAGCTAGAAGAATTAGCATTTGCTAAGTGTTAAGCGATAGCAGAATGCAGAAGGAGTCAACATTCGCTAGCACTTAGCAGATTGCTAGAAGCTATAGCAATCCGAAGTCAAAGGTCTCAAATGCTAAATATAAGCAACTGTTGAGGAGTCAGCAGTCTGATACATGGAAGAGTAGATTGCTAGAGAGGCTTAGCAACCAAAAGGCGTAGCAGATCGTGCCAGCACTCTCCGAGAATGCTTAGCAAGACAAGATAGCTAGCAACGACTGCTAATACTTCCGTTCTGACAAAAGTACAAGCAAGGACAAAGCTTTCCCGAAGTAGGTCGGAAAGTACTGTACGACGCCGAAAAGGACGGATAAAGTGTACCCACTCTTGGACGAAGGAGCCGTTGTGTCTAACGTGTATGGAGATTCAAAGTTTGAATCTTCAGGTATAAAAGACAGTCCAAAACAGAGAGACGACTACTGCTTAAATCACTGCCTACACTCGCAAAAATTCTAAGTAAGAGATTCCTTTGACAAAGCGAACCAAGTGATAAAGTAGTCAATTGAGAGCATGAGATAAAGTGTATTCAAAGCTCTCAACAACTAGGAGTGTCCCCCATTGAATATCTGACACTGCCTTCAAGAGATTCCTTGACTTAGTTCAAGAATCCAATCATTGAGATACCTTCCATCCTTGGAAGCATCCAACAGTCACATCTCTGAAAAGAGATTGACTCCGACGGGCAACTGCCAAAACCAGACAAAGTTCAGGAGAGAGTTATAAAACCTCCATTTCAGCAAAGGACAAGTTTTACGAAGGTGCCGCCCTAGACTTGGCCGTAGCTGTGGACTGGAAAGAACAAAGTAACGGAGTATAGCTTTGCTGTGGCCGGCTCGAAAGCTCACCGCCTACAGCAAGTGTTCGGCGAATCCTTGTATTTCGTATATCTTTTTAGTGAATTCTTAGCGATACGGCTAAGGAGTAGACGTAGATCTATTGGATCGAACCACTATAAATATTGTGTGTTATTACTGTTTTATTGCTTACTGTTTACTGTGCTGATTTGAAACCTAGCAACCAAGTTGCTAGAGTATAACTGTAAGAAAACCCTAAGTAAGGTTCCGAGCTTAAACATTTAACAAGAACCTAAGTGCAAGATAATATTTAGACTTTCGCTGCATTCGTGTGTGTTTGTTGTTCGATACTCACCACGACGACTCTGATCCGGGACCAACACTAATGTAATGGGACATACCAAAATAGAAAATGGGAGTAATGAGGCGAGACAGAGGGAGTAATTCGTTACATGTTAAATCAAATTATATTTGCAAAATTATATTCTTTTTAACAAAAATCGACTATTACGATAAATGAAGGAATAAAAATATAATTGTCCTATTTGTATTACGATACCACGATATATTAGAATAGTTTTAGTATTTTAATAGATTTAGTGGTCTTTTAAAACTTAAAAAAATATGGTATTTTTCATAATATCTAATAAAATAATTTCGTGCAACGCACAGATGAAAAATTAGTACAACTCTAAAATGGACCGAATATTTTAATTAATGAATAATTTTTAAGATGTTGTTTTGAGTTTTGATTCTTTTGAACTTTCAACGTTTCACTTTTCCCCCCCCTCTATTTGTTAAAATGGTTTTTATTTCTTTTTATCATATATAAAATATTTTCGCTATAAAATAAATGAAGGAAATAATTTAATTAATGCTATAATTGTTTATCAACACTTTCATTCAATATTATTTTAATAAATAATTTGAAAGTGGATACTAAATAGGGGAAACTTAGGGGATCAAATCCTCTCTTCCACATTGGTGTTCCATTATCTCGATTATTAATTTTAAATTATATTTTTACGAAAAAAATTAAATATAATATAATATAGTCTAACTAATTTGTAAGAATAAAAATTAAAATTTTATAAAAACACAAATTATAGTTATAAATTAATCAATTTTAATAATCAAATTTTTGTTAAAATCTTAAAAATAATTACTAAAAAATATTATATATCTTAATTGGGTGGGATGAACTCTACGATTAAATTTACAAAATTAATTTAAAATATAATAAATTATTAAAAATATTAAATAAAAATTAATAATTTTAATAAAAGAATAAGAATGAAAAAAAAATGAGACAGAGAATGGACGAAACCATCCCCCCGTCTACTAACATAAATGGAATCCGCATATTCACAAATTCGAATCAAGGAGGAAAATGGCTCAGCTAACTCGAAATGCTGCTCGGATACTCTACCAAACGGCGCCGTTTAACCACCGCGCCGCCCTCGCTTCGATCCACACCACCGTCCCCTCCCTCGGAGCTGCTTCATCCTCCACGCCGTCCCCATATTCCTCGTCCCCTCCCCCGTCTGCCTCCGCCCCCGTCGGAATGTCCAAGGCCGCGGAATTTGTGATCTCGAAGGTTGACGATCTCATGAACTATGTCCGCCGCGGCTCCATCTGGCCGATGACCTTTGGACTGGCATGCTGCGCCGTGGAGATGATGCACACCGGCGCTGCGCGCTACGATTTGGATCGGTTCGGAATCATTTTCCGGCCGAGTCCGCGGCAGTCCGATTGCATGATTGTCGCCGGAACCCTCACGAATAAGATGGCGCCTGCCCTCCGAAAGTAAGCTTTCTGTAATTTTATGACTTCCGCCAATTTAATTGGTTAAAACATTTGATATAATCTTACATATACTCGTATGGGTGGCTGATTTGCTAACACGGGTATAATTTGTTTCATGTGGCAGCTCCTTTTAGTCTTTTACCCTAAATTGGCCCTTTAGGTTACCTACAATTGCGACTGTACAATTATCAATTCGCATTATATTCCATTGATTTCAAGGATGTGTTGTCAATCAACATTTCTTGCCTCGAATCTGTTCCAGGAAATTAGTGGTGCTATTATAAGTGGAATTATTATCACACTAGTTCTCTTGGTTCAGGAATACTGGGAAGCGTTCTTACTTGTTTCTTGGATAAAAATCAAATCATCAACCCTATAACTATCACGATCTGTAACTATCTTTAGCTGTTGTTTTCCCAGTTGTGTGCAACAGCAATTACAAGGTATCTAATTTGGTAAATTTATCCTTCTGTGTTGATTCCTGGGAGCATTCTCTCTTAATTTGGCTCACTAGATAATGGATATCAAAGCTTTATTAAGGCAAGGTTATCAAACTAATGGATCACTAGCAAGTAGCAAGCATGGAGTAAGTAGCTGAACATTTTGCAAGAAAATTAGGGTTAGTTTCAATTACTAGAAAACTAGTAACAGTTGTTTCATTTTCCTTTTAGATGAACATCTGTGCTATCTGTTGGTGAAACTAGGAAACTCAATAAATTAGTACGACTAACAAGCATAATGTATGTATGCTTCTTTTCTTAGAAACTAAACATTAATTTACATTTTATGAGGAGGAGCATGTTAATCATTCATGCCTAGCTCCTTTCAATCGATAATTGTATCATTTAGTTACTCGTAATTCTGTCTGCATCTGTAATTGTCATCTTCCCCTTGTATATTTATGTGCTATTGTATTTACTTTTTTTGTTTTTTCCATACTGGGTTGAAGCTGTCTGATTTATCTATTTTCCTGTTCCGTTCCATCTATATATAGTTCTTTAATGTTGTAATCAAACATGCGACGAGTGCTCTTGGAGATGTAGAGCTCATTGGACTATCCAGATTCCAGAAGACCCATGTTGTCCTAAGACCCTAGCACACAATCATTTCATGCAATTTCTAAATCTTTCACGACACTTTGAATATCTTAGAACTTTTTCAGATTTAGACCCGCAACCCTAAGACTCATTAGTTGGTCCACCCATTATTTAATTTAATACAAACATGATTGTATTTTTATTTTTATATCCTTAAGACTTTCATGAGTATTTATACCCTAAAATTCATCATTTCATCCAATTCATATAAAATGTGATCAAGGAGTGGCTATTGGGCTTGACTAAAAATCATGAAGGCTTTACCCACACAGATTCAAATCCTGATGTCAACACATAATTTTTTAATTCAAGCATTGTACCATGAGTCAATCTTGAGCTGGCTCTTACTCCTATTTGCTCGATCCCTTTTGAGTCAAATTCTGGTTCATACAAAGACTCACTTTGAAATAGTCCTAAGTATGGTGAGATCCGGATGCATTTAAGACTCAGTTAGCCCAGATGGTCATGGATACTAGCAGATATGGTCCCTTGTTCGCTGTATTGGTTACTTATTGAGCTCTCTCTGTTCTCCCAAAAGCAGAAGCTAAATTAGTTGCACGCCTTAATTTAAATATGCCCTGGATTGTCTACTCTCAAGAGCTATTTGAGCTCCAGATAGGACCATGCTGGGGCTGCCTTATAGCAAAATAAGTTACTCTGATTCTCTCTGTCAATGTCTTGGACAATACCTGGAATCTGAAGCAAAATCTTGCACTTATATTGAGCAGCTGTTGATGAGTATCTTATTTGCATGATTATTTTTGATGCATGTCAAGAACATTTCTTAGAAGATATGTTCTCATCGAGTGTCAACATTACAAAAAATAGGCACCGTGAAATAGTTGCTTAAGAAATCTACTATCATCAGTGAATAAATGATTGTTTTACCTTGTTCTGTCTCTTTCTATTATGGATATTTTCTATGCTTCGTTCTTTGTTTTTGTTTTAATAAATGAATAATATAAAGAATAAATTAGTTCTTTGACTTCCTTGCATAAGTCTCAACTGCAACGGTTAAGGCGTCAGGAACTGAATGTCCGACTGCCTGAGCTTCCGATATATTAGAATTCAGTCTTCTTTCATTATGAGATGTTCGGTTTGCATAACTTTTTTGGTTTATGGTCCATTTTCTGCACACCTTGTTAGCTTAAGTTATATATACTAGACTAGATGATGCTTTATTATTTAAGGCTTAAGCTGTTGCCTGTTGGTCACTTGTATCAATTGTTAATGCAGAGTGTACGACCAGATGCCTGAGCCAAGGTGGGTAATATCTATGGGTAGCTGTGCAAATGGTGGTGGTTACTACCACTATTCGTATTCAGTTGTCCGAGGTTGTGATAGGATTGTCCCCGTTGACATTTATGTCCCTGGTTGCCCACCTACTGCGGAGGCCCTTCTGTATGGTCTACTGCAGCTGCAGAAAAAGATCAATAGGCGTAGGGATTTCTATCACTGGTGGACCAAGTAAACATGCGGCTTCACTTTGCTTTTGTGATCGAACCAATGGGAAGGAATAAATGCCATGGTGAGGGAGAGAGACCTTCGGGTATCACTGAGATATGTTTTCTTGCTAAAGCTTTACCTTTTGCTTTAGCTTGCTTGGAAGTTATATATGCTTTTGTGAGATGCCATCCAATGGAATAGTTGTTCATTTGATGGCCCTTGTATTGAAACTCAGTACGAATGATCCGTTTTGTGTTGCATTGAAGAATGAATATTAAAATCCTAAGTTAAGAACACACGCACTCTCTCTCTCTCTCTCTGGGCTTTCAAAACCACAAATTTCGTTTAAAGATTGAGTGATTTATGATCTCTATAATTTCGCTAATGATCAATGGAGGTTTTGGTGGGGTTTGAACTTATGATCAGACATGATAATAATTTATTCCTCTAGTCTTGGCCATCCCCAAGGGAGACCTGGATTTGTTTTTATTTTTTTCTCACTAATTTTATTTGGATAGTTGGCAAACGTTTTACAGTTACAAAATTTAAATATATAATTTTTAACTGCTTTAACATGAATAATTCTTGGTATATTTATCTATTAGCTACCGTGACACAAAACACACATCAATCATGCGTCGCGTAATGATTCAAATGACATTTCTATGCGACTATTTTTCATTTCCTTTCATTTAGTTTGCAGCAAATTTTATACTACAGTTAATTTACTTTATTCTATAATTAGATTTGCAGTTTTTTACTTCACCAACATTTAACTTTGCATTTTCTTTTACAATAGAATATTTTATTTTGATTTTTTTACTATTAATTTAACTTTCTTTATCAAATTATTATATTACATTTATGTATATAGGGCAGTGATCATATGAGAATTCTCCTTATCACGTGAATATAAGAATCAATCTCAGTCATTCAAATTGGTGATCCAACGCTCAAGACTAATTAATTTTTGTCTGTATTATAGTGCAGTAAAACATGCATTGAAGGACAATTTTGTAATATTTTTCTCTCTCCTCTAAAATCATCTTAAATTTTTAAATGATCATAACTCCTTTGATTTGAATTATTTTTCACGTATCATGTATCAAATTAAACGTAATTTATTTATCTTTTAAACGAAATCTCTATTGCATATGTTTCGATTTAAAATCATCGTAAAAATGAAAATAGTGATTATATGCATAATTCTCGTAATAGTACACAAATTATTTAATGAATGAGGTTGCACAATATAACGCATGAAGTTATATTATATGTTGGTCCCTGAGATCAGAGTCGTCGTGGTGATAACACAATACTCACACAAATTGCAGCGAAAGATTTAAACGTTCACTTGCACTTTAAGTTCTTATCAAAGATTGTTTAGCTCAACTTTACTTAGGTTTTTCTTGCAGATATACGCTAGCAACTCTGTTGCTAGGTTTCAAATCTCAATCAAATATTAAGCAATAAAACAGTAAACACAATAACGGCACAATATTTATAGTGGTTCGATCAAAAGATCTACATCCACTCCTTAGCCGAAACGCTAAGAATTCACTAAGTAAGTATACGAAATACAAGGATTCGCCTTTCAAGTAAAGTAGGCAGTGAACTTTCGACCCGGCTACTTCACGACTATCCTCCGTTAATTCGAACTCCTCAGGCGTAGTTCCGACAGAGTCAAGGGCACACCTTCGTAAAACTTGCATTTGCTACTATGGAAGATTTATAGTTCCTTCCGAACTTTCCTTCGATTGTGGCTAGAGGCCCGTCTTAATCAAAACCCTTTTCAGAGAATTGACTGTTGGATGCTTCCAATAAAGGAAGGTATCCCAATGATTGAAGAATCTTGATCAAAGTCAAGGAATCTCTTCAATGGAGTACCAGATAATCAATAGGGAGACTCTGGTAGTTGAAGGCTTTGAATATCTTTCGAATGTTGGCTTTCAACTGACTGCTCTTCAGCTTTTTGCTTTTGTCTTAGGAATCTCTTGAGAGTGTGTTCGTGTATTGAATGAGCAGTAGTCGTCTCTCACTTCTAGACTTGTCTTTTATACCTGGAGATTTAAACTTTGAATCTCCATACCCGTTAGACACAACGGTTTCCTTGTCCAAGAGTGGTTCGACTTTCACCATCCTTTCTGGCTTCGTACAGTGCTTTTTGACCTATTTCTGGAAAGTCTTGTCCTTGCGCATACGGTTGTCAGAACGGTAGTGTAGCAATCGTTGTTAGCTGTCTTGCTTTTCTAAGCTCCTTCGGAACAATCTGCTAGCTTTCCTTAGCAATCTGCTAGATAAATATCGGACTGCTGACTTCTCAGCAGTTGCTCTTGTTATTCCTGATTCCTTTGACTCCGGATTGCTAATGCCTTTAGCAATCTGCTATGTGCTAGCGAATGCTGATTCCTTAGCATTCTGCTACCACTTGACTTCTAGCTTTTTAGCATTCTTCGGTGTCTGCTGGGAGAGCTTCTAGCAATCTATTCTATTACAACTCGATACTTGGCCTATACAGGACATTACAAGATTTGCTAGACTATGCTAGAGTTCAACAATTGATCGACCATCTACTAAGGTTTGATCCAACAAAAACTTTTACAATAAAATCCTAAGGGAGATTTAGGAATAATTCCCCAACATTATATAATGCAGAATATGATAGATAAAATGCAATATGTTTTCATGCAAGATAAAAAAAAAATATTAAAATTCATTATCTTTGCATATTGTAGAAAATATTATGGTTGTTATAAAAGTCAATCATACATTACTTGTTTTTAATTATATAATTTTTTTATATTATATAAATGTATATTATTATATTATATAATGCATGTTTGTTAGTGTTAAGAATATTGTTAGATATATTAAACCCCTTTGGTTGTCAATGTTTTTGTAATTATGTTTTGGTGCATAAAAGCTCAAGCCGATCTAGTTTCTAGCGACCTAATATCGAGTCAAATGTAAAAGTCCTGTATAGGCTATATATACTTGAGTTATAATAGAACTAGAAAAGAAGAATCAAGAATGCTGAGGGAATCAACAGACTAGATGATAGCTGAAGAAGCCAGTAAAGGCTAGCAAATGCGGAGAAATGTTGAACGCACTCAAGAATGCTGAAGAAGTAAAACGAACATTCATTCCCTTTCCAACATATCAGTGAGTTTGGAATCATAATGTTTCTTAGCCAGTTTCCAGTACAAAATCTTCACATTCTGTCTTTGTGCAGCCCTTTTCTATGCATTCGTAAGTTGATATTTGTTGTTTTTGGCAAGAGACACCAACTTAGTGTAGTTGATGCTCTCATCTACATCCTCGATCTTGAAGATTCTTGTAAATGAGATTTCATGAGACGATTCATCCATTTATATCAATTGATTGAGAAGTGAAAGAGAATGTTGATAACAAACATAAATGCCTTTGAGAATTTTGAATGCAATAGAGTTTGTATCGAAGGATGAACACCCCTATCTATAGGCTAAATGGCGCGAGAAGGGATGAACCAGATTCTGGCTTTTGACGATCAACGGTTAGCGAGTCTTGCGATTGTTGACATCTCTAACCTACGTCCTCAAGTCATGGAGTTGCTAACGTGGCGCATTTCTATTACTCCACCGACTTAGCAACATTAAAATCTACATTTAATGCGACGTGCATTTGACCCTTTGCACTTCTTGAAAATTCCTGCTTCCGGCAAGTTTGCTGACTTGACAAACTGGTCTCTCTTCGAACTGGTTGCTGACTTGTCAAAACTGGTTGACTCTCCAAAACTGGTAGATGAAACTAATTTTTATATCCTTCAAAAGACCAAAAACTGAGAGCTTGGACCCAGTCTTATTCCGCTTCTTCGCCAGAATATCAAGAATGAGAGCTTGGACCCATTCCTCTTCATTGACTATCTCGTTAAACTCTAAAAGACTGAGTTTGATGCACAACTCCCTGAATCTCTCTTCTGGAAGTTGCTTGGTGAAGATAATTGCAAGCTGATCTTCTTGCCATATATATTCCACCGAAATATCTTTCTTCTCTATGTGGTCTCGAATGAAATGATGTTGGATATCAATGTGCTTTGTTCTGGAGTGATGAACTAGATTCTTCGTGATGCACAATGCACTGTTGTTGTCGTAATAGATCGACACACAACTAGAACTGATATCATAATCCATCAATTGCTGCTTGATCCACAAAATTACAGTACAACGACTGGCGACAACAATGTATTCAACTTTTGTAGTTGAAGTTGCAACTGAGTGTTGCTTCTTGTTGAACCAGCTTATCAACTTATGACCCAGAAACTGACATGTGCCACTAGTACTCTTCCGATCAACTCGGCATCCTCCAAAGTCTGAGTCTAAATATTCATTAAGCGTAAACTCATCATATCTAGGATACTAGATTCCTAGAGACTTCATATGCTTTAGGTATCTCACGACTCTTGGCAGCTTCTATGTGCAATTTCTTTGGATTAGCTTGAAATCTTGCGCACACTCCAACAACATAGGAAATATCGAGCCTCCTGGCTATCAAATAAAGCAAGGATCCACTAATGCCATTGAAACTGGTTGGGTCAACTGGTTCTCCTTCTTTATCAGGAGTAATCCAAACACTTGCACTCATTCGGTTTTGTAGTGTTTTTGTCTTCTCTGGATAAAAGTTGTTGATGAGTGAATTTTCTCCGATGAATGAAAACCCCTTCTCCGATGAATGAAAACCCCTTCTGAGGACTAATGAACTTGAAGTCCTAGGAAGTAGGTCAACTTTCCCATCATGCTTATTTGAAAGTGACTCTTCACGCGCTGGGCAAACTTCTCATAGAGAGATGAGATCCTGGATCCAAAAATGATGTTATCAACGTAGATTTGAACCAGCAAGATGTCTTCGGCATCCTTGATAAAGAAGAGAGTTATGTCAAACTTCCCTTTCCGAAATCTATTCTTCAACAAGAACTGAGACACGTCTCATACCAAGCTCGCGGTGCTTGCTTTAATCCATATAGATCTTTCCGCAACTTATAATCCTTTGTCCCTTATACACTCTTCACATCCATCTGATAGACTATGTCTTCACATTGCGAAGGTCTCACCGAAATCTATGCCTTCACATTGCGCGTATCCCTTAGCAACTAGTCCTTTTTTTTCCAGACTATGTTACCAGCTTCATCCCGCTTGTTCTTAAAAAAACTACTTGGTGACTATCACTAATTGATGAGTAGGCCTATCCACCAGGTACCAAATGTTGTTGCGGGTGAATTCAGAAAGCTCTTCTTTTATCACGTTGATCCAGTCCAGTGATTGTAGAACTTCTCCAATCTCCATTGGCTCTGATTGTGAAATGTAGTATGTAAGTAAAGCACTTCAATGCCTCGTTCTCACTGGATTAACTACATCATCTAGCACTGCATCTTCAGGATAAAGTCTCAGCCATTTGGGTCTGTGAAGCTCACTAACTTTGAGTGATTGAATGAATGGTTCTTGACTAAACACCTCGGTAATTGGCACTTCTGTGAGATGGTAGTCTTCTGCAAAATCTAGTTCCCTGAAACTGGTACTTGATCTCAAACTAATTCCTCAGCAGGTTGCACTTCATGAGCTTGTGTTAGAAACTGGACTAATGATTTTGTCAGTTTCTCGATCACCAGTTCCACTATCACCATTCCCTATCTCGCCAGTTAGATCTTCGTGATCTGTCAGTTCTTTAGTCTCTGGAGCTTTTGTCCATGATCTTTTTCTTCAAGTCTTAAAACTCCAGGTTGGGTTCCCACTTGATTTGTGCTATTATTTAAGGAAATGGTATCCAAGGCCACAACTAGATCTTTTGCATCATGGGCCCTCTCGGTTGTTTGAGCGCCAACCAAGGAAACTGGTTGCGAAGATGATTCATTCATAGATCTAGTAGGAACAATTGGTTAATGATTAGAATTGTCTAAGCCCAATTGTCCATTGACATCATTGATCTCATGAAAACCTTTAGCCAGTTCTTTCATGGTTCTAAGTAGCTTCATAAAAAATAACATTGCATGTTATCTCCAAAAGCTCGATGGTCTTGTTTGTGAGAAGGATGTCCATATCACAGGCCTACACCTTCATCAACTTTGGGAGAAAAGGCATTTAACTTTGACTTCTCATTATTATGAATATATCATGCAGAACAAAAAACACGAAGATGAACTATAGAAGGATTACGACCATGATATACTTTTTATGTAAGCAACTTTTGAGACCATTTCTGTTCTACGTGTAGCACGTTGTGATTACATCTTCTCCCCAGTAATGCTCGCTCAAAGTGGTTTCTGCCAGCATGGTCCTTATGACCTCCTTAAGCGTTCGATTCCTTCTTTCTACTAGCCCATTATGCTTTGGAGTTCTTGTGGATGATCTCTCATTGCCTATTCTAGATTCAGCAGAAAAACCTATGAGAGGTCTACTCGGTGCCATTGTCTGATTTGATCATCTTCACTGTGACTCCTCTTTAATTTTAGATGAGCATGACCAGCTCAGGAAGAATCATCTTCACTTCGTCCTTGGTCTTGAGAAGCTTCACCCATATATATCTTGACTAGTTATCCACAACTACAAGAGAGTACGTTTTTGTTTGAATGGTGTGGGTGGGGTCACTGGTCCGAACAGATCCATGTGCAGAAGTTCTAATATGCGGTTTGTGCTTTCACTAACCGGCTTATTTTTGAAGGATGCTTTGGTCTGGTTTCCTAGTTGGCATGCTTTGCAGATGCCTTCTTTCTTGAAGATGTCCTTAGGTTGACCTGTTACCATCTTGTGCTTGGCCAAGTGGTTGATAGTCTTGAAATTCAGATAACTTAACATTTTGTGCCACAACCTGTTTGTTTCTTTGGAACTGGTTGCTATGAAGCATGAGCTTGCTTGTCGACTCTGCTAGTCTACCACTTAAGGACCTCCTTTCCTTATACCTCTAAGCTTGTCTTCATTTGAAGCTTTATTTTAAATTTGACATTCTGACTCGGTAAAGGAAACAACATAACCATTCTCACTAAGCTGGCTAATGCTTAGAAGTTTATGTTTCAGATTGGTGACTAGAGATATGTTTATGATGATGATTCCATTCTTCTTTACACATCCCTTTCTGATTACTCTACCTTTAGAGTTGTCACCAAACATGACCGGTGGTCCTCTGACCATTATAAGATCTGAGAGAAGATTCGTTTCTCTAGTCATGTGTGCAAGACATCCACTGTCCAAGATCCACACGCTCTTCTACATTTGAAGCTGATATCTATGTACTTGTTCTAGCAAAGCACAAATTATTTTAGGTCCTCGAGTAACTGCGGGTCCTGCAGGGTTAGTGTATTAGATCCAGCCTTTGGGAATCCAAACTTGAGTTACCCTCATGGCAGATAGCTTTTGTGTACCTTTTTATGCTACCTTCCTCTTTCTTTTCAAGTAATGCATGACATTTGATTGAGAAATTGTGGAAGTGTGTGTAGTCATTTTAGAAGCAGGCTTCCTAGTAGGACCTCGGAGAAATGGTTCCAGATGTGTGTAATGTCTATGTGGTCGTTGACCACTATGATTAGCCTTCCTAACCCTTGAAAATGAAATCTAATTGGGCTCAGGCCCATGTTGGTTGTTTGACTTCCTCACAACTGAAACTGGTTTCTTGGTCAAACTAATTGAAGAAACTGGTTTCCTCACAAAAGGAACATACTGCTTCATCAGTTTCTTAGGCTGAACTGGCTTTCTCCCAGTTTGTTACTCAACCAGTTTAGGAACATACTATTTTACTAGTTTTTCTCGATGAACTAACTTCCTCATCACTTGCTAGTTGGCCAGTTTGGGTTGTTGGAAGTCCCACATTTTAGCCTTTCTAGAAAAAGTTGGAGCATTGTTGGTTATCCCCTTTCCTTTCAATCTTGACTGATCACTGGATTTTTCTTTTACAAAACATATTTTCTTCTTTCCAATGTCAGCTCCTGAAGAAGATGCAAAGTTTCTCAAAACATTTTCATTAAAACCAAGACCCGCTTTATCTTTGGGGTCTCTTTGAATTAGGAGAACTTCTTCAAGTTCTCTTGAACTTTTTATGAAGGAACATTTACAAGGTTCCTGCTTAAGATTTTTCAGTCTTAAAGATTCACACTCATTTTTAAGAACTTCAAAATTTTAAGAAGAGTGGAGTGATCATCTTTAAGTTTTGCTAGTTTCTCACTAGCATACCGAGATTTTTTGATCTCATTGGTTAAAATTAAACTCGAGTTTTCAGCGAGCAGTTTTTGCCAGCTAAAACATTTTTAAGTTTATTAAACTTAGAAAACTCTTTAGATAGAAGATCGAGGGAAACATCTTGTGAATCGGAGCAATAGGATTCAAAATCTTCTATTATGCATGTAGAAAGATAGAAACTGGTAAGAACTCAGTTACTTCGTCACCAGTTGCAGTTAGTGCTGACTCGGCTTCTGTAGCATTTTCATCTTCCTCTTCGATTGTCAGCACGAAGAACAGCAACACATCTTCTTCCAACTCCTCGTTCGATGTGAAATATCCATCACCATTGTCGGGGATGTTGGGTACTTCTGTCGTCGATAGCATTGCCTTGGCAACTGCCTTTGATGCTCTTCGCTCAAAGATCTTTATGAGCCTTTCCCTCTCCTCTTTGTTCACTCGTGGACATTCAAACTTAAGGTGGTCTGGAGAGTTGCATTCGAAGCATGATCTAAACGATCTCTTTGTGAACCTCTTTGATCTAGTTGAGGAATCACTGTCTTGGCCTTAGCTTTCTTTAGGAGCTTGGCCAGTCTCCTCATCTGCTCTTGAAGCTCTGCAACAGAGCTTTCTCCTTGTTTCTGGTGGGGGTTGAAGTGGATGGTACCACCTTCATCGAGCTTGATTGACCTGCAGGTCTGTCAGTTTGAAAGGGCTTCTTTGGTCTCCACTTGGTGTCCTTTTTGACAAAATATGTTGCATCTTAGGCATGCTTATTTGGTGAAATGGCTACAAAGACAACTTCATCTTTGCTTACCATTTGGATATCCTATTCTTGGGCTTGGAGCTTAGCAAACAATTCATTCGTGGAGATCTTGGATAGGTCTTTCTCTTTCAAGCTAGTTGTCTTGACAAACCACTCCTCCTTTAGCCTATTGGACAGAATATTAGCATTGAGACCGCCGTTGAATATACTCTATCCAGTGCCTTCAGCTCGCTCATGATTGCACTGAAACGAGCTTCCATTGACTTGACACTTTCTCTAGGAATCATTTGGAATGATTCATATTTGTCGATGCAGACTTGGAGCTTGTTTCGCTTCATTTGTTCGGTTTCTTAGCTTAAGCCTCCAAGGTAATTCCATACATCTTTAGCATTTTCAAATTGCATGACTTTTTCGACAAGTGCCTTGGGTAGAGCTTGATAAGATCAATTCATGAGCAATGGAGTCCAGTTGGGTACGACGTTTGTCTTCTTGTGTCCATTCATCGTAGGGCTTCTCGATCATGTCAGGTCCATCTTCACCTCCAATCCGAGTGTTAGCTTTCATGATCTTTATAAATCCATGCTCGATGACATCCACCATCTCTGGATGTATACTTTTGAGTTGAATGGTAGACCTCTTCTTCTAGATGGCGAACTTCTCGTCCGATTATGGTGGAAACTTTGTAATATTCATCTTGAATGTATGACCTGCTCGCAAATCAAGAGAAAGTGCAAGAAAATGGATCCGATCCTTAACGACTCAAAGTACTTCAGTTTGTGGAGACCGACCTGCTCTTGATACCACTTGTTGGTCCCGAGATCAGAGTATTAAAAAGCATAGCAAAAAAGTTTAAAGAGGAAGCTTGCACTCACAAACTGGTAGTCCTTAACCAGTTTGTGTTTTTGAAAACTAGTGATTAGTGAGTTTGGTTATTTAACTAGATACAAGTGTACTTCAACACTTAGAGAGTGTTGAGTTTTAAAATCCTTACAAGAAAGTAAATAAAACAATAAAGGTGCAAAAGGATTTATAGAGGTTCAGATACAAAAGTCCTACGTCCTCTCTTCGAACTAATGTATGAAAATCCACTATGCTTCAGTCACGGGATTCTCTCGCGATCTATCGCTACCTGGTAGATGCCAATGCCTACCAGTCCACTAGCTCACTCATCCAGACCTTTGCTCGCTTTTGTTTCTCAGAACTGGAGTGTGGGCACACCACGCAGCCTCCTTCTGCAACTTGGGAGCTTTTTCCCTCAACTGTCGATCTTTTGGCTAGACGCCCATAAGAATCATGGTCGAAGATGTGCAATGACTTTTGTGTTCTTACTTGAATCTTGAAAAGTAAGAGCACCAAGAAATAACTCGATCTGGAAAGTTGTGAATCTTGTGTCCAAAGATGGCACACAGTTAGCTTAGAAATGGCCTTGAAGGTTAAAAGCTTGAGTTTTCCATTTAGCAAAGCTTTGTCACTTTCTAAGAATTTTTGGTTTAGTAACTTTGGTTGGTTTTTCACTTTGGTAGCCTCTCTTCTGGGAACACTTCATCTATTTGTAGAAGAAGTGTGAGAGTTTTGAAATCGTAGCCGTTTAGAGTCAATCCAGATGTTGTCCAATCTGGCATCTTCTTTTCTGCAAGGACAATGTGTTTTTCCTGATGTTTTGCACCTGCTCCATCCTTTTCTGACAATGGATGTTGACTTCCAGCTTTGTGTCAGAATGATTCTGCCACTCTGAGCAATCGCAACTGGTTGCAAGAACTTCAAACTTTAAGGAATCTCCATTCTTAAAGTCTGGCTTCTTAAGGATTTCTTTGACTTATTCTTTTTGTCTCTATGCATGATTTACCATGGTGTGGAAACTGGACTTGTAAGATGGTGTAGATCGAAGCTGGTGTCCTCGGCCAATTTCACTAAAAGTTCATTCCAATCTAGTAGACAGTTCCAGTTTCTCCAAACTGGTAGCCAATTTCGTCTAACTCCTTCTACGGTCCAAACTAGTGGATTAGATCCTGAACCCAGTTTGTGTTGATAAATTCCATTACAACTCGATAGGCATCCTAACAGGACATTACAAGTTTGAACGGACTAAGCTAATCTAGAGACACTCTAAGCTGGTAATTGTTTGACACACCAATACAATCAAACATAAGGGAGGATTCTTCTTTACAGTGTGTCACACTATATTGTATAATAAAGTGAAAATTTTAAATTATTGTATATTTTGTTTCTGGAAGACAAATAAAAGTGAAATCGATTATTATATATTGTTTCGAGAAAATAAAAGAGATGTTTAAAGAACAAGTCCTAATACACTACCTACTAAAGCAAATCTGATATGAAAAAAATTGTAAAGTTAGTCTGATTTACTTGGTGTGTGAGGAAGCCACGAAGGTATTGGCATAATATACCACACCTTATTTTACAATAAACATATGCAAGAAGTTTGAATGTTGATTCTCAGTTAGATTGTTTGTCCCTACTCCGGCATAAATAAAATTAATTACAACAATTGATCAAATACTACCTACTAAAGCAAATCTAATTTGAAAAATGTTGTTAAGTTAGTCTGATTTACTTGGTTTGTGGTGAAGCCGTAAAGGTATTAACATAACGTTCCACACCTTATTTTAAATAAATATTCTGCAAGAAGTTTGAATCTTGATTCTCAAGTTAGATTGTTCGTTCTTACTCCAACATAAATAAAATTAATTAAAGTAACCATGTTTAAAAAATATTTTTGAGAGATTACTATGATATACATATAGAGGAATATATATGCTCCTTTTGTAACATTGAGAATTGAAAAGTCAAAACATGTGTGAATTTATTTCAACATTTAATTTCGATTATTAAAAAAATGTACAATCAGTGAAAGGATGATGTAGATGAAGGAAATAAATTGACATGCGCGTAAAAAAAAGTGGACAAAATAACGAAATGAATGAAGTTGAAAGTAAAAATGTTAAAACTTAACATTGATGTTATAATAGTCAAAATAGAAAATGAGTTTTTTTAAACAAAAATGGTGAAATTATTTTGGTTTAAGAATTTGAATTCACAAATACAAAAATAGTATAATGTTATAACGAATCAACACAAAGTATGTGCTATCGATTGAAGACATAAATGATATTAATGAAGCACAATAATAATCACCATGATGTGATATCCTGATATGATTGACATTAAAACTATGACAGAGAGATTAAGTGAATAAATTTTTATCACATGTGAGAGTAGTAAATTAAATCACAATTCAAATAGTTTGATGTCCAAGTTTAATATGTATAAAGTAGGGGCGGATGTAGAGCTCGAGTATTGTGGGGGCTCGATTATAATTTTGTGGGGTCGATACTATATAAATTTATTTTTTTTTAAAAAATACATGTATATATAAAAAAATTTCGAAACGCCGTGGGGGCGGCCGACCCCGTGAGCCTTAAGGTAGTGCCGCCCCTGGTATAAAGCATGCACAAGTGTATGCAGTTAAATATCTATCTAATGTCCCAACTTGGAGCATAAGCGGTTTAAATATCTTATGTGTGTCCAATAGGTCACAAGTTTGAGCTTTAATTGGAAAATCTGAGTGAAGTGAGTTGTTAAATTAATTATTATGTTTCACAAAAAGAAAGTATCGATCTAATGGTGTAACAGACAATCATTATGACGCATTACCTGTAAGATTACTTTTGAAAAGGGGGAAAGAATAAGAAATAATAAAATTGAAAATTTAAGATTTTTCAATATTTCAAAATATTAAAGGATTCATACACAGTAAAAAATAATGAAAATTATTTAGAACTACAACATATAAATTATAAAGTGAACTAATATATACGTCTAAATCTAGGAATGCAAGCGATTAAGCGCTTTGCCTTTGATCAAATAGTCATGTATTTGAGTTGCATTGAGAAACTTCATCTCCATTTAAATAATGTACCCTAATTAAAAAAAATAAATAATAATAGTTTTTAAATTAAAATCTAACATCGTTTTAATTAAAAAAACTAAAAACTAATCAAGGTAAATATATATCCTATATTATTTGGCAATAATGATTTGTAATATTTGTAAGATAGAGCCATTCTAGCTCCAATGATGGATTTTGTTGATTCGGTTAATCAACACATGTTGGATCGTAATACCTCTGACAGTACGGGTGATCACGAGCCGAGTTGAGTTGAGTATGGTCAAGTTCCAGCTTGAGCTCGACTCGATCGAGCTTAGATTTTCAAACTCAAGCTCAACTCGACGTCACACTCGTCAAGCTCAACTCAGTTCGATCGAACTCAATTTATTTAATTTATTTTAATTTTTAATAGAAATTTCAAATTCTTTATTATTAAATTAAAATTTTAGAGTTAAAAATTTAAATTATATTAAGCTTGATAAGGCTCGTAACCTTGCTCGAACCCAAGCTCAACTCGGGCTCGATTTAAACTCGAGCTCGATAACTACACGAGTCGGATTAACTCATGCTCACCCCTATGTGATAGTAGGGTATATTTAAGTTCTGACAATGTTTATAAATCAGATAGACTACTGAATGTGTTTACTGATTTGCACACACCTGAATATTCGAATGACTTAAAATGTATGGAATTGCCAAATCATGAGATCATACTCAAGGTGAGAACTCCTATTATGTTGCTGAGAAATATATAATTCAGCTGGATTGTGCAATAGAACCCGTCTAATTCATCACTAGGGTTGACAATAATGTGATTGAAGCTAAAATACTAACCGGAAATAGTTCTTGTGAAATTATCTTAATTTATTCATAGAATGACTATGCCTCCTTCTGATGTACGTCTTCCAATCAAGTTTCAGAGAAGACAATTCCCCTTTATTGTTTCATATGTCATGATTATTTACAAGGGTCAAGTACAATCCTTATCAAACGTTGGCATATTATTGAATAAAGTTTTATTTACTTATGGTCAATTATATATTGTTGTTTCCAGAGTTACAACTAGAAATGGAGTCAAGATATTAGCATGTGCTGATGATAATCTTTGTTTGTCATGTACATGTACTACTAATGTTGTATATAAAGAAGTCTTTCAGAATATATAAAAATTGTATATTTTTGTTGTTATGTTATTTTATTGAAAATTGGGGTACAAAATTGCAATATGAGACTGCGTGCGTTTCTAAAATCCATTTTATACAAAATCAGTCATAGAAATAGTACTTTAACTACGTCGCTCCGAGGTCAGAGACATCTTAGTTTGAGGAAATATAAATTAAAATATAAATATATATGAAAATAATTATTAGATATTTAATTAATATTATTCTTTAATTATTAATTTATATATAAATATAAATGAACATATAATAATATAATAATAATAATAATAATAATTATAATTATTATTATTATAAATCGGCCAACCATAATAAAATAGTTTGGTTCAGTCGGGTTAAACAATTTGAAAAATTATTCGACTAATAGTGCAAACAATTAAATTTTTATATGGTTGACCATTTTGAATATCAATGTATGAATGATAAAAAAATAGAATTAATATAACTATAGTTTCTTGCTATTAGTTAAAAATTTGTTAGGAACCAATGATTAGGTTTCCTCTTATCTTAATGTTTTGATATGTCAAAACCCATTTTAGTCAGTTTTTCAGTTTCTAAAGTTCTAAACTGTAATCCTTGTATAGGATCAATCGAGTTGTAATAGAACTTAGGCTGAAGATCGAGCAAAGGAGAATGCTTAAGAACTGACTACTAGCACGCCTTGAAACTTGGTTTCCACCAAGTATAGCCTTAACCGAAACTGAGTCGGATCACTGATAAGCTGTAAAATACAACAGCAAATAAATTTATAGACCCAAAGGAATGTCGAACCCACATGAATAGTGCAATGAAAATATCTCAAGTAGTGGATATAGTTTATCAATTCTTTGTTTGAGTGAACCAATTTTTAGAAGAGGGTTTTGTTTTTAAAATAGAAAAAATACTTGGGAATAAAATTTAATTATAAAAAGCACAGATTCTAGGGAAATCAACCAATTCAATCCAACATGCATAAACAATTAATCCAAACCCAACGTTTGGTTGGTGGGTTTCGGAATCAAGGAATGAGAATGATTCCGAAACCCACCGTTTGGTTGATGGATTTGGGAATGGGGGATGGGATTGATTCCCAAATATCCATTCCCGTCTAAGTTGGTGGGTTTCATACCCATTCCCAAATTCAATACCGAAATGATTATTTTTTTATTTTATAAGATTTTGTGATTATTTTTTATTAATTATTATATACTCCAATATTTTTCAATATAATAATTTATAATATTATTAATATTATATATATATATATATTAATAAATTAATATATTTATAATATTATTAAAATAAATGGCATTATTATATTATTATTATGCATTAATTAATAAATAATATTATTGAAAATATATTAATTATCATATATACAATAATTAATAATATTATTAATCTTATTATTTATTTCTTAGATTTTATTTCATATTATTTTATTATTTATTTTTATAATATATTATAATAATATATTATTAAACAATCTTTTATTTTATCTTTATTTTATATTTTATAAAATAGATAATAAATTATTTATTTTTAATATAATAAATCTTTTTATTTTATTATTAAATTAATTATTATTTATATAATATTTTAATAATTTTCTAAACCTTTAAACTTAAAAAAAATTATCAGAATTGAAAATGATTCCCAAATCATCTCATAAACCAAACACCAAGAATTGAGAATGATTCCCAAATCTAAACCCATACCCATTCCCTTTACTATCAAACCCATACCCATAGTGATTCCCGACAGTTATACCAAACGCCCCCTAAAAGGCAAAACCCCTAACAAAAAAATTTTCCCCCCAAAAAATACATACCAAAAATAATCATGTAGTATATAAGGTAATTAATAGTAAATATGGTAAGCATGTAATTACAATTATTACAAAATTATTTTATTGGATATATATATATATATATATATATATATATATATATATATTACTACTAATTATAAATAATTATTAATATTACTCATATATTTGTTGGATATATTATTAATTATTACAAATATTTATTTTATTATTTATTATTCATCTAAATAAATAAAACATAAATTTGTAATAAAGCATAAATTAGTTTCCGCTTTTGGATTTATTAATTAAGTATAATCAAATTTATATATCCATATAAACTTATAAGCAAAACTATTAATAAGTTTACAAAAATAATTATACACGAAAAAGAAATAAATGCAATGGTCTTAGAAATAAAAATAAAATCATTTATGTTACATTAATTCTTAATGAATAATTATGAGAAACATAATGAATTGTTATATTTGGATTTAATATATTTTGTAATTATTTAATTTCAAACAATAATTATGGTAAATATTGTTTAGTCGCTAATATTAATCAATCACATTAATATTATGCATGAATATTTCATATTTTTAGTGCATAATTGATTCATATTTCATTTAAGTTGATTAACATAATTGTATATACATACCATATTTGATTGAGGTTTTTCCGCTCTATCACCTATAAATATTTCAAACATATAGTTTTAACTTCATTCTCGCACCATCCCCAACGGGAGTTCTTATTATCGAAGCTACATGATTATGCCAACCCAAGCGTCTCAAATACTGTTGCATTGTTCAGAGGTACCTAATCGTTTTTCTCTTTTATTTATTATTTTTTTTACACTTTTTTTTGAACAATTTTACAGAAGAAGACTATGGTTGAAGAATGAGAAGATTGAAGATTAAGAAGAATAGCAATTTTTCTCTTGCTCAAAATAAAAAAAGAAGACCCACACATTTGAACTATCTTGCCAGATTTTCAAATGAGGCCACACCATTGTGTACAATTGTCTCTATTTGTTTGTAATGAGCAATTAAGAAGATGTATTTCATTTTCGAAGAATTTGATTACTATTTGGTATCAGTAATTTTATTTGGTTTTTTTCAATAGATAATGGAGTGCCTAATGAATTGTTGGTAATTTGTAATATAAACTAGACAATTAAATATTTTATTGCAATAGTGTTTATATATAGGTAATGATTATATTTGTTAATAATTACTAAATATTTTATTGGCAATTGTGTATTTAGTTTTAGTTATAGTAGTTTTTCTATATTTTTGTCGGCATTATCATGTCAATTGTAGTAGCTCTTATTTTAATTTAATTTTATTTTGTAAATTTGGATATAGTTATTATCATATTAATTTATTTTCATTGTAATTTTATAATTGATGTAATTTCATTTTTAAGCTATTTGGAATAACCTTAAAACAAATAAAAAAAATTTGGTGTCGTAATAAACAGAAATAATTTACTTAATTGCGCAAACTTTAGGCATAAATTATTTTGAATAAATATTTCACATTCCGATTATCTTTTATATTTATATTTTATTATTTAATAAAATAGATCCCAATGAAGATGTAGAATAATTTTTCATAATCAATAATTCAATATTTAATAATATATTTCTATGATATCAAATATTTAAAAATCAGTTTTTAAATAATTAATATGAATAAACGTAATAATTGTAATATTATTTAGGTTTGGTCTTATAATATATTTTTTAAGTGAGATGTATAGGAGCTCACAATTACTTTACATGAGACCTATATTCACAATTGTAGAGCGGAAGACACACGAAGGAATGCATATTCGCCTAAAGATTTTTTTTTTTATTTAAATGTTAGATCAACTTGCTCATTGTAATTTACATTATATAATTCATTGTATTTTATTTTCTTTTTCTTAATATGAAGCAGAATTGTTGTATAAAGTATCAACAACACAATCCCTTTTCTTTTATTTATTGAGTGTTTCTGCATTTTTTGTACTAATTGAATTGGATATAATATTTGTTTCATTCGGATGATTTACTTGAATTTAATATAATGCACAAATTCTTATATTTGCTTCAAATCAATATTATTGTATGAGTTTTGTTATATACATATCATTTATTATCATAATGATATAACAAATTAAGCAATTTTATTCGGTTTTATTTTTAAATATTTTCTTGACATATTTATTGTTTTGTTTTTGAAGTTTTAATATTTATTGTTGTGTTATTGAAGTTTTAATATTTAATAATTTTCTTTAGTATGTAAGTGTGTCTCTAACTTAGGTATTCTTTCTTCATCCCCAATGATATGCTCATTGTTGATCATTAATACTCGCATAATTAATTTATATTGAGTTACATATCAAAATAATTATTAATATTCATTTACATTTATCATTGAAATAGAGTTTATGTAATTAATAAAGCAATAAAACTTTTTTATATCACTAGAAAATGCTCATATGATATTTATATCTACATCTATAGATTTGTGCGTTTTGTTTCTTATCAAACTATTATAAGATTCCTAAAATAAATTTAACGATGATTTGGCTTAAATTTAGTGATGAAATAATATGAAAAGCATGTAGTAACAATAATATATAATTAGTTATTATTTATTATTGTGTTGGAGATATAAAAATAATTATTATTAATGCTTTTTATTAATTATAAATAATATGATTTATTATTAATTATATGTTTGGATATATAATTAACTAATAATAATTATATATTTGTGTGTGCGCGTTTCCCATAAATATATTTTTTATTTATATTTACATGAAATAACACAAATGAGTTAATGATAAGTTAAATAATTGATTCTAGTTATGGTAAATACCACATTGGGCCATTTTTTTAATTTATCTATAACAATTTTTATTTTTTACATTTTAACTTTTTTTTTCCTTCAACGAAGCATATTTTTATATTTTTACTAATCACGTTCATGCTTTTTTTTTTTTTTAAAGTTACACCAATAAATACAGGGCCATGTATATCAATATAAATAATTATCGATATATAAATGATCCGATATGACAAGAAACAAATTATAAAAATAACTTCATGAATTAATAACCACCAAACATAAAATATTTGTTATAACAATTAACCTACAATGATTACGGAATTATAAAAAAAAATCATTGGTATTATGTACTGATTTGAGGGCATATTTAATCTATTGACCAATTAATATTAAAATTATCTAAAGAATGTATAAATAGTGTATGACATTTCATTTAGACTGCATGTTGTCTTCAATCGATAGGTAAGGCATGAAACAATATTTTTTTTTTATCATAATCTCTACATCACATGTTAAAGGCGAGCAACGGGCGGTTTGATTTGAAAATCAAACTGAATCCACAAAACCGCAAACCCGTAAATTTTTTAAAATCCAACCCGAAACTACACCGAATCATCGGTTTCGGTTTATTTTGATTTAAACCAAAAAAACCCAAAAAATATAAAAAAAATCTAAAAACACAATAACAACGTGTGAGAAGGCTGAGTAGGGGTTGAGGGTGGGGGATTGAGCGATGGCCGCGAGGATGCAGGTTGGCGACTAGCGAGCAGTATGAGGTGACAAGGACGACGAGCCAAGGCAGAAAGAGTGACGTGCGTTAGGGGCTGAGTAGGGGTGAGTAATTGAGCTAGGTCCTCGAGGCTGGTTAGCGAGCAATGTGAGAGACTCTCGGTGTGAGGCAAAATGGACAACCAGTCAAGACAGGTTGAGGGGTGTGCGTGAGGTGAGGGGCTGAGGCCTGAGGATAAGAAATTGAGCGAGAGTGTCAAGAGTAGGGTTTCATTGAATAGCTACTAACTTGGGTTTATAACTTTGTATTTTGCATTTTTAAACAATAAAAATTAAAATTGTAATTTATTTAGATATTGAATATATAATAAAAAATAAATACATAATATTTAATATATATATATATATATATAATAAAAAATAAATACATAATATTTAATATATATATATATATATATATATGAATTGCGGTTCGGTTCAGTTATAATCGAACCCAAACTAAAAACCCTATATTTTCTAACAATTCAACCCGAATCGAAACCGCATGTATTTTTCAAATGCCCGAAACTCGATGGTTCGGTTCGATTTGACAGTTTAGGTTCGATTTTGCTCACCCAATCACAAGTAGTGTGTTTATACCACTACACTCAAATAGCAGACGAATAATTAATTAATTCTTAATGGTAATGCATTTATTTGAACTTACACACTCAAATATCTATGTGAAACTCAGACTCATGACCTATTTGTCATATGCTAAATATTTTCACTACTACTCTAAACATGGGGCAAATAGTTGATTTTTATAGATGATTATAGTTGATTCATTTTTATTTATCCTAAACTTATTTTTAGCATTGAATCTTTTTCTAAATATAATATTACCTTAAAATGGCCAACAAGAAAGTCTTTATGAGATTTCGTGTTATTAAAAAGAATTTTCAAGATAAATTATTCTATCCATCTATTTTTCTTATTTATATATATGATATTATGCATAATTTAAGCTATAATACTAATATAAAAGTTAGATTTGGGTGCATTTAAGCTTCAACACTTTATATCTTTTTATTATAAATTGAAAGTTAAAAAAATCTAGGTACAAATTTACCTCAATCTTATACATGTGACAACAATAAAATCCTAATACTTCAGTATATAAATTAATTAATATATATCTTTTCAAAATATCAATTTTACAATATATTTGACCACATGAAGAAATAGTTACAATTTTATTTTATTTAATATGTTATAATATATTTTGATGGAATTAGTATTATGTATGTATGACATTCAAAAAAATGTTTTATAAATTTATTATTGATAAATTACTAAAAGTAATATATACGTGCAGCGCATCGCGCGGGAGGCAAACTAGTAATTATTAAGGTGGGAAATCTGTTATTTTGGAATTAATTCCTTTGTTGGGCAATTAAAACCTAGATTACTAGAAAGTGAATTTTACCTCTAGGTCTCAATAACACAAACTAGTCAATCCCAATAAAGATACAGATTTAAAAACCCTACAATTGATTCTTCCTTTGAGACAAAAACCAATTATATCAAAATTCTATTTTCCTATTATTAATTATCTCATCTCGGTCTCAAATTAATAACTATAAACCTAATCCAATTTTCATCTCTTGATCCTTCAATTGAAAATAGATTTTGGAGTGAAAAATATAGAATTTGAACCAATTAATTAAGGGTTGGATTTAATTGAATTAACACATACTGAAAAGGATGGAGAAAACCCTAGAACCTGTTAAGGGTTCTAGCCTAACATAATTGAAATAAACATTGCAATAAACATAAATAAACTTACTTGAACCATTAAAACAATAGGAACCTTGAAGTACTTGAATGTCTTAATCCAAATGCAACAATCAAAATAAAGAGTACTGGAAAATTAAAGGATTTAATGCTGAAATTAAAGGAAAATTAGAGACTAAATTAAAGTGTAGAAGTCTGAATGGAAGACCTAATTTTCGAGCTATATGAGTCCTTTTTATAGGGGGATAAATTAAATCTTCAAAAGGTAATGGCTTGGGAAGGAAAAATCTCCAAATTGGGAAAAAATATGCCTTTCCGGCGCGCGTGTTGATGGACGGGCTGCTTGTCTGTCGACACAGCTGCAAATCATAATTTTCCGGAATTCGTCCTCTGTCTCGATCGACGGGCTGCCTGTCTGTCGAGATAGAAACCTCTGTGTCGCCCGAGATTTCCTCCGTCGACTCCCTCTGCGCAGTCTCACGGGTTTGGCCGTAACTTGTGCTTCCAAACTCCGATTGATCCGATTCCAGTTGCCTTGGAAAGCTAACTCAAATATATTTCTATTTCTATGCTCCATTAGGTCATATTCCATGTGTGGAAGAATTTGGGATTGTTCCTTTGAATATCAACTGCTTTCGGTACGGGTTTTCATTGATTTTAGCCTAAAACCTGCAAAATATTACCATGACAAGCATAATATCCCCTATAAACACTTCATGCTAGATTATTAACTAAAAACTCAAGTAAATGCAAGAAACAAGTAAGAAAACAATGTGATAAGTGAGGCAAAATACGAGCTTATCAGCCCCCCCAAACTTAAACACTTGATTGTCCTCAATCAACAAAAGAATGAACCAATAGTTCAAGTAGAAGAGAAGTGCAATGCCTCACAAGATTCATCACAATCAAACTCGTAAATTCACAAAACATCAATACTTTGTAAGAATCAGAAAATCTGTAAACCATGGAAGACTCACAAGGGAAGTGTTTTCACTCATTCACTCAAGTATTTAGGATAATATGAGATCACACAAGTCATGAAAATCAAGTTCTACCATAGGCTTGCAAATATTCTAAATCTCCACTGCAAATATGTGTACACAAGTCTAAGATCAGAAAGGACTTTATTCAAGGTTGTAATGTAGGCTTTTTAGTGAAAGGTAGGAAAATATATGGCCAAGTGACTAAAATCAACTAAGTTGCACACCTCAACCAATCTAAACCACTATCTAATGATATCCACCCATCTCTTATGATATTCAACACCAACCAAGAATCTTTTTTCTCTTTTTTTTTTTCTTTCACACACATCCTTTTATGCTCTAAACAATTTTGATTATACATTTGAGCTTATAAGGACTAACAAACACATATAAACACTTTTTTTTTTTCATTTTCTATATTTTTTCTAGAGCCCAACCTTCTCTTTTATTTTCACCCTTTCTACTAATACCTTATGTCCTGGGTTGTGGACATGTGACTTAATTAATTTATAGGCCCACTTTATTATTTGCATTAGGTCTCAGGTCTTGCCCAAATTAAATATGCTGAATTTAGCCCAAAAAGGCCCATTAGGGTTTACAACCCTAGGTCTATAAATAGACAGCTCTCTCTCATAAGTTGTAACACAGTTGAAACACACTAAACCTAGAGAGAGAGAGGCGCCATTTTTGGAAAAGAAAGGAGGAGAATTTCGATTCTGGTCCTGCTCAGAATACAGATCTACGGAGTCCTCACCAGTAGTAGATCTGAACAGCATTGGGACACAGCCCTGAAGATCTGATCTGGAGAACAAGATTTTCTTCTCTTCTTCTTTCTTATTTTTGAATTTATCTAGATATTAGATTGCTAATTTCTACTTCCGCAGATAAAATCGAATTGCGTGGTTGAATTGAAGTTTGGAATTCAAACGCAAAAGATCGGTACAGACTCGACGGAATAATGGTAATCCCTCAATCCACAATACTGGTTATTAAATTCATAGGCGCATGCTAGGGTTTTGTGAATTTAAATTATGTGCAATATCCATAAATCGATCCGGTTCAGTTTGGTTTTGGTGATTCGGTTCACAGAAAAACCCTACAATTGGTATCAGAGCAAGGTTTCTGATTTATGGCTCTGTTGTTCATAATTGAATTCAATATGCATGTATGGATTTATTGCTTATTGTGGATGGTTTTTGTTCCTCGTGGCAACCCGTTAATTCAGCCCGCGGTGGTTTATCCGTGTAGGGCTGAATTGTTTTTTAAAATCACGAGAAAATCTGTGATTAGTGTAGATTTGAAAAAATTGTAATAGAAAATCTGTGATTAGTGTAGATTAATTCAGCCAGGCGTGCGGCCGGGGCGTGCGGCGCGCGCACGGCGCGCGCAGGCAGCACCCACGGAATGCGGCCTGGCGCGGGCGCGGCACGACAGCAGCACGCGGGGAGCGCACGACGGCTGTGGCTGTCGTCGGCTGTTGCTTTTCCATCGCGGTGGCTCGTGTTTTTGGTGGTTTGTGAAATCCTGTGTAAACCCTAGGGTTTGCATTAGGGTTAGGACAAATCATCAGATCACAAAGGCCTAAATCCCAGAAGATTTGGTGTATCCAGATTTGAAGGCCCTTGAAGATTTGGAAGATTTGAAAAAGATTTGGAATTATCCAAATTAATTTCAAAATTTAAATTGTAATAGATAGAATATAATTTTTCTATTTTTGGGGCCACGAGGAATTTTTGTTTGCCTTAATTGTCCTCGTATGATATGTGATTTATTTATGTGCGCAATTAAGCATGTGTAGATAATAGGAAAAGCATGATTTATCGCTTTTATTATTTACAGCTTTTCAAGCATGCATATGTGATTAATTTCTTTTGTTGGATTATATTTTGGGAATTTTTGGGCTTGTTTAATTACATGCAAAAATTTGGGAAATATAATGACAAAGAAATTATGTGTTCGCATAAAGAAACCTTTTAAAAGAAAAATACTAAGCATATTTTTTAATTAAAATCAATAGACCTCCACAAAGCGGTCCTAGGCTGTAAGTGTATCTCTCGTTCTAGTAAATGTCTATGAGTGTAGCTTGCTAGTTCCTAGAGGTGCATGGGTACGGTTGTTGGGATTTCTAAACAAACAATTTAAATCATGTGAATAGTGGGAGGGCTTTGCGTAAACGTCTACGAGTGTAGCTTGCGTAGACCTCTTTCACAAGTATTCTAGGATTGATTTAAATTATAGATAAGAAAAGCTTTAAGGGCTGTGCGGTATGGTTACGTGCCATGCTAAACTGTCTCTTTTGGCCGGAGTTAAATTTGTGGTTAATTGCTTAGAAGCATCTTAGAATATAATGCAAGAATTGCATCTCTCTTCTTGAGAGATGGCTTGGTCTAAGGTTTTCACTAATTATTAATTTCTAGTGTCAAAAGCATCCTGACATGGTAGTGAAATTAAATGGATTGAGGCTTAAAACCCGCAGTTCTGGTTGAGGGTGACATCGTAAACGTCTACGAGTGTAGCTTGCGGTGGGAACTCTTGGGCAATTAGTGGAAAACATTTGTATTTGATTTATTAAAAGGTTTTCAATGCATTTGTTTTCGAAGTTCTACATGTATGTTCTTATTTAAGATATTTTTATTGTTTCGGATATGTCTATGTCTAGTGTTATCAATATTCTCGCACTAAATTCTCTAACTGGTCCAAACTTCCTGGAATGGAAACACAACCTTGAATACATCCTGATTGCGGAAGAACACATGTTCGTTCTACAAGTACTTTGTCCTATAAGTGCCCACTACTGAATCCTCGCAAGAGGAAGTAGACTATTACAACGAGTGAGAGAGCACGTTGTTTCCATGACTCACCTCATGGATGAGCTAACTATGCACAGTGGAGGTATCGATGCTGGGGCTAAAGTCGATATCATACTGAACTCTCTACCCAAATCCTTTGAGATTTTCAGACTGATTGTTGTCATGAACAAGAAGGAGTATACTCTTAACGAGTTGCTCAATGACTTGATGGCAGCGGAATCAGTTATGAATCCTTAGAAGATTGCCTTAGCTACTTCTGGTAATCACTCTGCTGTATCGAAAGATATAAAGCCGAAAAGAGCAATTAAGAAGAAGGCTGGAAAGGTAACTGCGCAGGATGTGGGAGCTGTTAATAAGCCTATGGCGAAAACTTCGTAGGACAAATTTTTTCAGGTGTGGTAAGAAAGGACATTAGAGGAAAGATTGTCAGACCCACAAGGCCAGAAAGGGTATGCCATTTGCATGTATAACTGAAGCATGATTAGAGTGCACGTTGCTCTTCCAAGAGCTGTAAGCGCTGACTTGTTGATCATGTTGTTGTACTTTGCAGGAGACCGTGCCGACAAGGCTGGTGAGTGATGGCAAGAAGATACCAAACTGGATGAAGGCAACGTTTTATGACGGAGCTTCATGGAGTTTTCTTTTCTTTATGTTTTGATGAATTAAGTACATTTGAGAGTTTATTTGTGGGCCGTGGTTTATCGACAGGACAAATTTTATCAACTTTTATGGATATTTGTTATTTATGATTTTATCATTGCTAATAACAATGTTATCCGTTATGGGATGTTGATTTACGATCTCTATGTTACTTTGATCAAATATGTCCTTAAATATTGTATGTAATTGATAATCCTAGAAAGAGAAAACTTACTTCTTTGATGAGGATCTTACATATCTCTGGTACTTGAGACTGGGTCACATCAGCTTGAAGCGGATTCAAAGACTTGCAGATGATGGTACATTGGACCTAGTCCGGGCTGTACCTTATCAAGTCTGCAAATCCTGCATCGAGGGCAAGATGTCAACTAGGCCTTTTAAGGCTAGTCAGTCTCGAGCAGAGGAAGTGTTGGAATTGATCCATTCTGACTTATGTGGACCGATGTCCATACAGGCTCATGGAGGGTACGAGTACTTCGTCACTTTCATTGACGACTACTCAAGGCACGTATACGTATACTTGCTTTGCTACAAGTCTGAATGCTTTGAGAAATTCAAAGAGTTCAAGGCTGAAGTAGAAAAGAAGGTTGGGAAAACTATCAAGTCGCTGCGATCTGACCGCGGTGGCGAATACCTCAGCAACGAGTTCCTGCAATATTTGTCAGAAAATGGGATTACATCCCAGTGGACTGCACCGGGTACTCCCCAGCAAAACGGTGTAGCTGAAAGAAGAAATAGGACTCTTCTAGAGATGGTAAGATCAATGATGAGTTATGCAAACTTACCAATTTCGTTTTGGGGCTACGCATTGGAAACAACAACATACGTGCTTAATGTGGTGCCTTCTAAATCAGTTCCTAAGATACCTTCTGAGCTCTTCCTTGGTCGCAAACTCAGTTTGTGCAAGTTTAGAGTATGGGGCTGTCTGGCACACGTACTATCGATGGAACCTGATAAATTAGAAAGCAGGTCAAAAGTAATGCTGTTCATAGGGTATCCCAGGCAAACGAAAGGTGGTTACTTTTACTGTCCTGAGAGTCAAAGGGTCGTTGTTAGCACCAATGCTAGATTCTTGGAGGACGAGTATGTGAGTAATCACAGGTCAAGGAGTGATATCGTTCTTCAAGAAATTGAGAACGAGAATGCAATTCCAAGGGAAGGGGAATGTGTAGATGTGGGTGCACCTGTGAGAGGTACAACACCACAGACACGTTCTTCAGTGCAAGGTGCAGGACCACAAGTCACTGTACCTACTACTGACACGGCACCGATGCCTCGTCATAGTGGGAGAGTTATTTTCTAGCCGGAAAGGTACATGTTTGTGGGTGAGTCTTCGGACTTGAGCCTGGAAGACGGACATGAGGACTCTGACCCACTGACTTACGAAGAGGCAGTGCAGGACAAGGATGTTGCGAAATGGCGTGTCGCCATGGATTCTGAAATTGAATCCATAACTGCTATGGATGTATACCAGAAAACTGATTTGCCGGATGGCTTTAGGGCCATAGGGTGCAAATGGGTATACAAGAGAAAGAAAGGGGCGGATGGAAAGATCACTGCTTTTAAAGCCAGGCTGGTGGCAAAGGGTTATAGTCAAAAAGAGGGCATTGACTATGACGAAACCTTTTCACCCGTAGCCATGCTCAAATCCATACAGATACTCCTTGCCCTAGCTGCGCATATGGACCTCGAGTTCTGGCAGATGGATGTCAAAACCGCTTTTCTAAACGGTTACCTTGAAGAAGGTAGAGACATCTATATGCAGCAACCCGAGGGTTACATAAGCAAGGTCGTGGAACTTACGTTTCAACGATGTGATTAAATCCTATGGATTTGCACAGTTGGAAAACGAAAGTTGTGTTTACCGACTTTGTGTCAGTGAGAGCGTGCTATTCCTTGCTCTTTACGTTGATGACATACTCCTATTTGGAAACAACGAGGGAGTGATGTCCAAAATCAAAGTTTGGTTGTCAGCTGGCTACATTCTTGGTATTAAGGTCTTACGAGATCGTAAGAGAAGAATGTTGAGCTTATCCCAGGCATCCTATGTGGATACTGTGATAGCCCGGTTCAGCATGCAACTCGCCAAGAAAGGCTTGCTACCTTTCAGACATGGCGTTCGTCTTTCTGGTGGGCAGTGTCCTCAGACAAAGTGGGAGAAAGACGAGATGAGTCTTGTACCATATGCGTCGGCTGTGGGTAGTCTCATGTATGCGATGCTGAGTACCAGGCCAGATATCTATTATGCCATTGGCATGGTAGCAAGATATTAATCTAACCCTGGACAGGCGCACTGGACTGTTGTAAAGCACATCCTCAAGTATTTGAAAAGAATTAGGAATTTCTGCCTAGTTTATCAAAGTGAGGATTTGTGCCCTGTGGGTTATACAGACTCGGATTTCCAAGGGGACCAGGATGAGAAGAAATCGACCTCAGGATATGTGTTACCCTGGGAGGTGGAGCTGTATCTTGGAGGAGCTCAAAGCAGAAATGCATTGCTGACTCCACCATGGAGGCGGAATATGTCGCCGCCTCCGACGCCTCGAAAGAGGGGGTGTGGCTCCGTAACTACCTTTTAGAGTTGGGCATGATCCTGAGTTTGCCGAGGAGCATCACAATTTATTGTGATAACTCTGGTGCAGTGGCAAACTCAAAGGAACCTCGGTCTCACAGGGCAAGCAAACACATAGAGAGAAAGTACCATATCATACGAGAAATCGTATCGAAGGGCGATGTGTTGATTAAGAAGATTGACACTGCTGACAATCTTGCTGATCCATTTACAAAGAGCTTGCCGCAGAAAGTTTACGAAAGACATATTCGTGAGCTAGGTCTGAGGTGGATGCCGACCACTGATAGTGGTTAAAGAGACAGCAGACTAGATAGACGGACTGTATACTCTGCAATAGCTTAGTTATGCTTTGAGTATAAGTGGGAGATTGATGGGTTTTGTAAACTGAAAGCATTTATTATAATGAGTATACAACGGTTTATTTCTCCTATTTGTTAACAATCGTGCATGTATGAACAATTGTATCCTCTTGTCTCACCGATAGGGACGATCATACGGTGTGTTGTAGATCGCAGAAGACAGTATGATCACTTGACCTAGTGAGACATAAACTTGATCATAGCCGAGACATCATATGAGGATACGTCTGTCCGGATGGCTGCGGCATTGTCGGAATAAGTCCTGCAGGCTGATTAATTTCAGGCACGAGTGATAAGGTTTGAGTGGTACTACTCAGGAATTATAAGATGTTAATTAATTGTAGTTAGAGTTTGTCAGAGGCTCCGATTAATTAATGGATGTCCGGTAACCTTAAATATGGGGATTCTCAATTAATGCAGCCCGTTCTCATAACGTGGTAATAAAGGGGTAGGTCAGTATTAATTCTGTGGTGAAAAAAATTAATATTAATTAATTAATTGTGTCCTGGGTTGTGGACATGGGAATTAATTAATTCAAAGGCCCACTTTATTATTTGCATTAGGTCCCAGGTCTGGCCCAAATTAAATATGCTGAATTGAGCCCAAAAAAGCCCATTAGGGTTTACAACCCCAGGTCTATAAATAGACAACTCTCTCTCATAAGTTGTAACACAGTTGAAACACACTAAACCTAGAGAGAGAGAGAGAGGCGCCGTTTTTGGAGAAGAAAGGAGGAGAATTTCGATTCTGGTCCTGCTCAGAATACAGATCAATGGAGTCCTCACCAGTAGTAGATCTGAACAACATTGAGACACAGCCCTGAAGATCTGATCTGGAGAACAAGATTTTCTTCTCTTCTTCTTTCTTATTTTCGAATTTATCTAGAAATTAGATTGCTAATTTCTACTTCCGCAGATAAAATCGAATTGCGTGGTTGAATTGAAGTTTGGAATTCAAACGCAAAAGATCGGTACAGACTCGACGGAATAACGGTAATCCCTCAATCCACAATACTGGTTATTAAATTCATAGGAGCATGCTAGGGTTTTGTGAATTTGAATTATGTGCAATATCCATAAATCGATCCGGTTCAGTTTGGTTTTGGTGATTCGGTTCACGGAAAAACCCTACAACCCTGCCGCACAACAACAAGTTTTTGGCGCCGTTGCCGGGGTGTGTTGTTTTTTAGTCTGAATGCTATTATATTGCTTGATTACTGCTTTCATTTTGTTTTTTTTATTATTTTTACTTGTTTGATTAAAAGTTTCTATAGTGTTTTAATCTTCAGGAGTGAAAAGTTTGTGAACAAAGAAAAAAAGATGACAAATCAAAGTGGTGTTGCTGGAAATGGTGGAAACAACTTGGGAAATATCTTGGCTATGACCAATGATAAAGACAAGTGTATTCGCATTTATGCAAACCTGTTGTTCTAAGAGCTGTAACCAAGCATTGTGTGGCCTAAAATTGAAGCTAACCATTTCGAGCTGAAGCCGGTGATGTTTCAAATGTAGGAGCTCATAGGCCAATTAAGTGGCCAACCCACCAATGATCCCCTTCTTCATTTGCAGTATTTCTTAGAAGTTTGTGACTTTTTCAAGCTGCAAGGTGTGAGTCCAAAGGCACTAAAGCTGAGGCTATTTCCCTTCTCATTGAGGGATAGAGCTCAATCATGGTTGAGCTCATTTCCATCTGAATCTATCTCCACTTGGAATCAGTTGACCGAGAAATTCTTGTTGAAGTATTTCCCAACTGTCAAGATTGCCAAGTTTCGAAATGAGATTATGTCTTTTAGGCAAGAGGATGAATATGTGAGTGAAGCTTGGGAAAGGTTTAAGGAGTTTTTAAGAAGGTGCCCTTACCATGGGATTCCTAAATACATTCAGATTGAGACATGGCTAAATTTAGACTCAAGGATGATGTTGGATGCATCACCAAGTGGAGCCTTACTGTCCAAATCCTATGAAGAAGCATGTGAACTATTGGACCTAATATCATCCAACAACTATAAATGGGAACATCCAAGGGCTGCTCTATCATTAACTCAAAAAGTGCAAGGAATTTTACAAGTGGATGCTCTCACTGTTGTTACTGCACCATTTGTAGCAATGGGTTCAACAATTGAGAGTATTGAGCATAACATTTGTCCCCAACCATAGTTGCAAAAGGAAAAATCTATGGTGCTGTCATGTATTTATTGTGGAGAAGCACACAAGTTTGAAAAGTGTCCAGCTCATCCAATATTTGTATGTTGCGAAGAAAATTTGAATTTTCAGCAGAACCAAAGGAATAATCCAACAGAAAAATCAGCAAAGAACAGAAGCACCACCTGGAAGCAACTGAATTCATTGGAGGATATAATCAACAAATTTATTACAAAAAATGCAGCAATGAGTCAGAGTCAGGATACATTTATTCAAAGCTAAGCTACTTCGCTTAGAAGTTTGGAAGTGAAAGTTGGGAAATTGGCAACCGAGCTGAGAAATAGTCCTCAAGGCTTACCACTAAGTGTCACTTTCAATCAGAGGCTAGAAAAAGAATTTGTCAAAGCATTAACATTGAGGAGTGACAGGAAACCTGTAGAATTTTCCGCTGCACAAGGTCAAGAAGCTAAAAAAGAATCACAGAAACAGACTGCACTTTATGCTGCAGCACAGGAGCAGCATATGAGTGCTGAGAAGAAGTTTGCAACTCCACCACCACATTTTCCACATGGGGTGAAAAAGCAAAATGATGAAATGAATGAGTGTCCTTCAACTGATGTGTTTGATGTTTTTGTTGGGGAAATGCGCGAAGAGTCATACATGGAGTTAGATCAAGTGAAAAACTATTAAAGTGAGTTTGAAGAGCTATGTGGTGTTGATAACATTAAAAAATCTTAATCTCTTGAGTTGTCACATGGGGAATTTCAGACTCTGCCCACTAAACAACCAGAACTGGTATTGGACTTGTTGTTACCTTATTTGGAGTATGATGATTTGGAGGATGAGGACACATTACCCTTGAAAAATCTAAAACCACCTGATATTTGGTACATGGGGCAAGAATTTAGCTCTTTAAATTCTATGGAAGAGATTTTGCTGAGAGAAGGTTGCAATGGTTTTGTTGAACTGCTGCAAGTCAATCATGTGAATGAAACTGTGGAGGAAGACATGATCAAATGTTTCGATCCTGGAATTAAGAATGCAATTTTTGATAGCTATTTGGTCTACCTCGTCCAATATGCTACAAAGGAAAGAGAAGTGACACATATGGCTCAATACAATGAATCAGTTCCCATGAGGATTTTGACTGAAGGGATGTCTGTGTTGACTACAAAAAGAGGTAAAGAGATAAGAAATACTTTGGTGGAGGATTCAACCAAGAGAAGGCTCCGGCCTCATTGAATGATGCTTAAGAAGAGAGGTACTCTAGGCTATGCAAGCACTTCAGATTCTTTGGTAATCTAGATAGCCCAGGAATTTTACTGCTTTTATAGTTATTTTGTGATGCTCTAGACTGGGAGTAACATTAGCTGGACTGTGAAAGAAGAATTTGATGCTGAATATCAAAGACCAAAACAAATTCATCTTGCAGCAGTTAGGCACCATCAAATCCAAAGAGAAAGGATATGTAATCACCTCTGCTAGCCCGTGAACCTTTGGTTAGTCTAAAACTCATTCCACTAAAAAAAGCAATTTTGTTTATATTTTACTTTTATATGTAAGCTTTTGTTAGTTATTTTAGTTGTCTGTTTGTTGGGTGTGAATATTTGATGTTTTTATTTTAGTGTCTTAGGTTGTGGTTGTCTGATTGATTTATGATATTTTAGCCAATGCTCATTTCTATGCCCGATGATGTGTCCTTTTTTATTTCTTTCTCATCTTTTGGCTTCATGAATAGTTTTTGGTTTAACATGTTTTATTTTCTTTAGATCTCTAGTTTTAACTTGGTAAATTATGAGTAATTTTAGTTCCAAGTCCGTGAAAAAAAATGGAACTCTTTTTGAAAACTACATCATGCTAGTTCAATGATTTGGCAGGATTTGAGCTGCTTTGACTTGTGAAATGTGTGAAATAGTTACCTCTTACTTGGCCGATAGCAGATTTGAGGCGAAATTAGGATTTGTGCCACTTGTAGAAATGATTCAGGTCATTTTTCACTTGTTTAAGCCATCTACCGTTTCATTTCATTCACAAATTTTCTTGGCATCTTTCTTTGTGCCTTATGCCATTTTTCATTTTCCCTACATGTTTAGCCATTATCCATACACTTACCCTTATCCAGGAGTATCTTTGAATCTTCTAAAACATTGAGGACAATGTTTGTTCCAAGTTTGGGGGTACACACACACGCCTTTACATTTTGTAGTCGTGGTGTTTTGTGTTTTGCTATAATAATCAATGTTGAAGCATTGTAGTGGCATGAACTGTATGGCTGAAAATGTTGAAAAGCGAAAGTTATGTATTTTGTTCTAAAAAAAAATTGAAAAAAATTAAAAGAAAATTAAAGAAAAACCAAACAAAAAGTATAACTTGTTTTATTTTTATCTTTTGAGAATGCCTTTCTCTTTTGTTAATGTTGCAGTTTAGAATAGGTCGTAGATTAAGAGAGTTGAATTATGCTCCTGGATGACAGTCACTTTAACCAAATTTACACATCCTTAACCTTAGCATTACATTACGAGCCATGAAGTCCTTTTGATTTGTGAGTGGCATAGATTCCATTTGTGGAGAAAATGTTAAAGTTCAAGTGAGAGTGAAAATAAGTAACATTGATGATCACTGAGCTTGATGAAATGGCTTGAGTTATGCTGAAAAGTTGGGCCAGCTGATGTTGAGGCATCTTTGTATTTGGAACTTGAGATTTCAAATTTGATTGAGGTGCTTTGTTTAACCGATGAGATATGTTTTTAACAATTTCATGCTGATCATGGACTATTTTGTTAAGCCTTTCTTTTCACATTTTTGTTGTGGGCATGATGTAATGTTGCTTAGGCTAAATTTGACTATCTCATGAGGGCTTAATTAGGTGTTATTGTTTGTTTGTTTGTTTCGGTCTTTTGTTTGTGTCTTTGTTGCTTGGGAACAAGCAACAACTTAAGTTTGGGAGGGTGATAACTCCCTAAAGGAGTTATTATTATAGTGTTTCATAGGTGTCTTTTATGTTCTTTTGAGTGTTTCTAACCCGTTTTAAGTTGTTATTGTGTTGTATTTACCTTTGTTTGCATTCTATGTCTTGTATAGTTGTGTTTTGCTGTTTTTAATTGTTTTGCAAGGAAAAAGAGTGAGAGTAACTAGATTTCGAGCCGAATGAGTGAAAGAGTAATATGTTGACTGTTACGCTAGAGCATCTTAGTGGCAATACTGGGATCTAATAGACTGCACCAGGGGGGGGACCACTTTGTTGTCACAGAAGCAATAGTGCTTTTCAGAGCTGTTTCTAGCTTTACAAGTGTCACTCAAATTTTTGAGACAACACACAAGGGCAAAACAGGGAGCACACCTTTTTTTTTGGATAAAGTAGGGCACAACAAAAGGGGATTTTCACCAAAATTCTTCTTGAACAAAACACATATTTTTAGAGAGAGGAGATTTGGGGCTGCATCGCAGAGATGGAGGAAGAAGAAGAGCAGCAGCAACTGAACACATTGTTGCTGGTTTTCTTGTTTCTTTGATTTATGTTTTTGAGCCAATACAATGAATGATTGTTGGAACATGTTTAAGTTTTTTTTAAAAATTTTAGTTTAAATATGAGCTAAGTTATTTTGCACTTGGGTTGTGGATTCTTGATTTGATCTTGAATATATGTTAAGGGCTGATTTTTCTTGAATCTAAGTTTGTTTATTATTTTGGATTATTTAATCTCTTGAGCACGAGAGTGAGTGGAGATCTATCACCTATTGAGACTGGAAGGAGATATAGGCCAAGGAAACCATAAGCGATCATGTTTATTTCATAGGGATATGGAAATGAATAACTTAATGTTAACCCCAGTTCAAAATTGTTCTCATTCAATTATCATCACAAGCATAGGCATATGGTGTATGATTGGAGCGTGCAGTCTTTCTTAGAAGTTTGTAACTCTTTCAAGCTGCAAGGTGTGAGTCCAGAGGAACTAAGGCTGAGTCTATTTACCTTCTCATTGAGGGATAGAGATCGATCATGGTTGAGCTCATTTCTATCTAAATCTATCTCCACTTGGAATGAGTTGACCGAGAGAGAAGATTTGGGGCTGCAACGCAAAGATGGAGGAAGAAGAAGAGCAACAACAACTGGACACATTGTTGATGGTTTTCTTGTTTCTTTGATTTATGTTTTGAGCCAATACAATGAATGATAGTTGGAACATGTTTATGTTTTATTTTATTTTTAGTTTAAATATGAGCTAAGTTATTTTGTACTTTGGCTCTGGATTCTTGATTTGAACTTGAATATATGTTAAGGGCTGATTTTGCTTGAATCAGAGTTTGTTTATGATTTTGGATTATTTAATCTCATGAGCACGAAAGTGAGTGGAGATCTATCATATATTGAGACCGAAAGGAGATATAGGCCGAAGATACTATAAGCAATCATGTTTATTTCATAGGCATATGGAAATGCATGACTTAATGTTAACCCCAGTTCAGAATTGTTTTCATTAGATTATCATCGCAAGCACAGGCATATGATGTATGATAGGAGAGTGTAGATCTTGTAGAGTGGAAACTTGCTAGGCACTTTGTGAGTTGTTTTAAGACTCAGAGTTTATGTGAGATCTATGCTCTAGCATATAGGACAGTGGAAGATTAGAAATCTATAACTCAAGTGTGTTTTTCTTCCATAGTGTGCACGTGTTAGTAGTCATTTGTGATTTGTTTATGATCAGAAAGGTTGTTAATCTTGTTCATTTCAGTTTGCTTTCCATTTCAATTTATTGCACTCTTAATTTGAGTATGCATCACCAAACTTATTTTGCAAGCAATATTGTGTGCACGACTTGATCGTACACTCTCTAGGGTTCGATATTTGGTCTCCTAGACTATATTACTTGTCGATTGCATATACTTGTGCATATTTCTGAAGATACCCTGCTGCACAACGACATGAGCGCATTGCTTACTTATTTTACTCAGGAATCAGTGCCTACGAAGATTAAAGATGCTCTGAAGTCAACTGACTGAATCAACACCTTGAAAGAAGAGCTTTCAGAGTTCAAGAGAAATGAATTTTTGTATTTGGTGGATCGACCAACTCATCAGTCAGTTATCGGCACCAAATGGGTCTTCAAGAACAAAAGAGACGAGACAGGGAGTACATTGAGGAATAAAGGCTGTTTGTTAGCAAAAGGATATGCTTAATGTGAAGGGATCGACTTCGATAAATCTTTTGCTCCGGTGGCCAGACTTGAAGCTATTCGTCTATTCTCTGCTTATGCCCCCCACAACGACTTCACAGTTTTCCAGATGGATGTGAAGAGTGCCTTTCTGAATGGGGAGCTCAAGGAAGAAGTATATGTGGACCAACCCCCAGGCTTTGAAGAAGGATATCATGTTTACAAACTAAGGAAGGCTCCCTATGGGTTGAAGCAGGCACCCAAAGCTTGGTATGAGACGTTGTCTCAGTTGGAGTATTTGTAAGGTTTCAAGCTAATCCGAAGAAGTCCCACATGGAGGCTGCTAGAAGAATAGTCAAATACCTCAAAGGGACAGAGTCACTAGGTATTTGGTACCCAAAATTTTACGATCTTACACTCAATGCTTATTCAAATTCAGATTTTGGAGGATGCAGAATCGACAGGAAGAGCACAAGTGGAACATGTCAGTTCCTAGGTCACAAACTTGTAAGTTGGTTCAGCAAGAAGCTGAGTTTGTTGCTTTAGCAAGATGTTGTGCTCAAGTGCTTTGTATCAAGTACAATTGCTTGACTATGCTGTCGAAACTGGGTGCGTGCCAATCTATTGTGATAATAGCAGTGCAATATGCCTCACAAAGAACCCAGTTCATCATTCTCGTACCAAGCACATCAACATAAGGCATCCCTTCATCACAGATCATGTCGAGAAGAAAGATGTGTCCGTAAAGTACATCCGAACTGAAGATCAACTGGCGGATATCTTCACCAAACTGCTTCAGAGACCAGATTCAAGGAGATTTGCATCAAACTTGGTCTATTGGAGATCGACAAAATTCTTATTGAAGAAGAGTGAAGTTGAATAAAACTGAGTCTGAGCTCTCAGTTTTGAACTTTAAAAGCAGATCGGATGCAGATTAAACTGATTTACAACTCTCAGTTTTCTAAACTTGGTGTGTCACTCAGTATGAACCCTTCATACTTATTTAATCTTTGAAGAATACTTCTTCAAGTGGTGTCTACGCAACTCAGTATGAAGCTCTTCACACAACCATGAAAAGAAGAAATCATTTCCAAAGGCATCCAAAGAAGCAGAAACTTACTCCCACTAAGTTTCGAACTGACCTGCTGAAGAAAATCAAGTTCTGGTTTTGACACATGAAGATTTCTGAAGGACAGATGCAGAATTAGACTGAGTTCCAACTGTAAGTTTAGCAACTGACTCTCAGTCAGTTTGGTAGTTCGAAAGGTGGGATTTCAAAATCCAAGGATTATTGTAGACGCATTTATTACCAAGCAGGTGGCGATGAATCCGCATATGACATGTGTTAAGATACCTTTTCAAGTCAAATTAGTCTCAAATGATCTCAAACGGCGGCTCTTCCCAGCCATTGATCATGTACCCTTTGCCTTACTCACAACCGTTCGATTCAAACCCTTCTCTGGATATTTGTTGACTCATCAAATCGACGGTTAAAGACTTCGTCATTTTGCCATTTTCATCCTCTCAAAAGCTCTCAAACCTTCACATTTCTGGAAATTTTCTCTAGCTTTCAATCCTTAGACATATATTCCTTCATTTATTGCCAATCATCTATCACCATTTATAGCTCCAAAGAAATCAAAATCATCACAAACACCAGCAAAGGAAACATCCACCTCTGGTCAAGAGCAGCAACCTTCCTTCGAATATGTTGATAGGCCGTATTCAGAAGTTATAAGGCTTTTTCATTAGGACCTGAAGAAACTATCGCCGGAATAGACGATAGCGGCTCAGGTGACTAAAGAAAAGATTTTGTTCATAAACGGTCTGAATGATGACTGCCCTGATTTCAAGAAATTGCTTCTCCAACTACTACGGGAAAAGTTAGCGTACTTCCTACGATCTCGTCCGAAAAGGTTTCATCCATTTCTTGTGGCAGTGTTTTATGCGAATGCCGTCATTGCCAAAGACCAGAGATCCTTCACTATTGTTAGATGTTGATGTAGAAATCCCACCTTAAATGGATGTTTTGATGTGTCAAAACTATATACCAAAGTCTAGGTTTTAGAGTTATTACCTCATGTAATCCATGTATAGGATGATCGAGTTGTAATAGTCTAGGAGAAGAGAATTGTCAAAACTGTGGAACAGTTTTGAAGAAGACGCCATTCAGACGAGATAACTGTCAAACATAAAGGACGAAGAAAAGCAGAGCAGAGCAAAGGGTACGAAAAACTACGCAGACAGTTTTTCCTGTCGAGGCTTGGATATTCAAAGAAAATTGTGGATATAATGTTTACAAAGGAACTGTCGAGAGGCGCTCACAGTTTCAGACCAGGACAATTTCGCATTAAGGAATGTGTACATAGCAAGATGCCGATCAGTCGCAGAAGAACTCTAAGGAAGTCAATGATAAAAGACAGTCAGAGACACAGTTGTGACTGGCGTACAACATTGTTCGGCGTTTGACACATCAAGTAAAAACTGCCCTGCAAATCAAGACAGTGTAGCAAAAAAAGTAGAGAAGCAGGCAACTTTTTCAGAGAAGGATGGACTATGATTGCACATCCTTCAAAATGTCTCTACCGGCTATTTTCTGGTTTCCAACCTATAAATAGCAAGAACAACAGAGAAAGAAAAATCTTTGCATCTCTTGAATCTCTGACACATTTACTCTTGCCTCTCTGCTGAAATTAAAGCTCAAGCATTAAACGATCTCAAGCGAGAAGACATTAATACCGTGGTTCATTTATTGAACACGAGGCATTCATTTCTTAAAGAATCCTTGGAGATTCACCGTGTGACCTTGGGTACACGAGGATTAAATCTGCTCACTTAATCTACTGACTTGGTGTTCTTACTTTCAGAGTAAGAACACAACAGCCTGATCTTGCAAAGGAAGAGCAGGTTATTACGAGCAGTTGCCGTTCTAGGAAGAACACAACCATCCATTCTACCGGAGAAGAAAAAGGGAGGTTTGTCCTCAGTCCATCTTCGACAACTGCCAGTTCACAGAGAAGACGCAGAGCATTTGACGAACTGAAGAAGGAGTGAAGTAAAACTTCCTGGGCGAATGATCCATTGTGCTGTGGACGGAGGTTTCTATAGCAACTGGCTATAGATCGTGAGGATTATATCTTCATAACTTAGTGAATTTCCGGATCTGATATCCGAAGAGTGGACGTGGGACTTAAGGCTCCGAACCATTATAAATATCCTGTGTCGTTTACAGTTTTCATTTACTTTGCGCATCTTACAATTTTTAATTATATCTTAAAACCTTCAACACTTGTCTTGAAAGTGTTGAAGAGTATAACTGTTAACTGCATATAACTGTAAAACTGTTAATCTAAACTAATGACTAATATAAACTGTGTTTCTGAAACTGTTATATATTAACTGAGTTGATAAGAAACTGAACTACCCGCAAAATTAGAGTGTATTTAACTATTTTAATACTTCCGCTGCACATTATACGTACTCTGATCTGGGACCAACAAGTGGTATCAGCGCAGGTCGATCTTTCTAGCTGTCCTGTTCTTTAGTCGCTTAAGACCGGATCCGTACTTCCTTACACTCTAACTGTTTATCTAGTGTGATTAGCGAGCAGATTATCTTAAGATAATGATGAGTTATCGAATCTTTCCCAAGTACAACCCAGAGAAGTTTGAAGTATGGAAGAAGAGGTGTCTCATTCAACTAAAAGCTCAACATCCAGAGATGGATGAAGTTCTGAAGAATGGACTTCTGAATATTCAGATTCCTAAATTTCACCTTGCGACAGAAGAGAATCCAAGCGGTGTCAAGATGATAGATAAACTAAAGGAGGACTGGACACTTGAGGATAAGAAACGTCAACAGGTTTATCTCATCGCGCAGAAAATGATCATACAATCCCTCCTAGATTCCCTTCAGAATGCAGCCGTAGAGAACAACACGGCCAAGGAACTTTGGGACTGGATCAACGACCTCACCAAAGAAACAGAGGCGATGAAATGCAACAAGAAGCAGGTCGTCATGGAGAAAAATAAATCTTTCGATATGCTACCTGGCGAGACAATCAAATCGATGGAAGCAAGGTTTAATGCCATCCTTAGTGAAAAGAAAAATCTTGGAAGAGAAGAAAATAGGGCTAATACGAATGCCAAAATTCTTTTAAGACTGCCGAAGGAAGATTGGTTTGTCAAAACCACCAGATTGAAGACCATGGATCTCTCCAAAATGACCACCAAAGAACTGTTCGCCAAACTTCAAGCCCATGAATGGAACATCCAGATGGTGAACATAAATGAAGCTGTTCGAACCCCAAATTCAACAGTTGATGGTGATGCAACATTCTTCGTGAAGAGAGACTTCTAAAGGCGTTAAAAAAGGCCAGTTTACTTCGAGAAAACTGCCTATCAATCCTCACCAGCGAAGGACACCTCCAACACAGTTCAGAAGAAGGAAACTGAACTGTCAGTTGCCAAACTAGAAGAATAGTTGAAGAACATGACCATACTTCTCGAGAGAGCAAAAGGAATGGAAAAGGAAGCACAGTCCAGTGAACAAAGGTTCACTAAGAGAGAGCCACGCACATGCTACGAGTGCAACTCTCCAAATCATCTGAAGTATGAATGCCCTCTAGTCTCTCAGAAGGAGAGAGACAAATTGAAGAAGGTGTTCGAAAGGAGAGCATCCAAAGCTATTTCCCAAGCGATGCTCACAAGAATCGAAGTGCCAGACGTACCAGACCATGTGGATGGCTACTATATGTCTGAGGATGAAAAAGATGAGGAAGCATTCCTAGCCTTCATGGCAGCCATTGACGGAGATGTTACAGATGAAGAAGAGAGCACTTCAAACCGTGAAATATTGAGACAAAGTTCTCGAAAGAAGGCAAAAACATGGATACTAGACAGCGGATGCTCAACTCATATGATAGGAGAAAAGGATATAATCAAGAACCTTAATATGTATGAAGGAGCATCAGTCAGTTTTGGGAACAAGGCCACGGGGCAAGTGATTGGGAAAGGATGCGTGGAGCACAATGGAATTATAATTCAAAACGTATCTTTGGTCACCAATCTGAAACACAATCTTCTTAGTATAATCCAACTGAGTGAGAGTGGTTATATTGTCAGATTTAAAGAATCAGAATGGCACATAATAGATAGAGTGACGCACAAGACTATAATTAGAGGAATCAGAAGAGGAGGTCTATACATTGTAGATTGGTCCAGTGGAGAAAGAGGGACATGCCTCATAGCACTCAGTTCCTCAGAAGGCGTAAACTGGCTGTGGCACAAGAGACTAAGTCATCTGAACTTCAACTCAATTCGACATCTGGCGAAGCATAATCTAGTTGAAGGACTGCCGAAGAAGAAGTTCCAGAAAGGAGTGTGTAAATCATGCCAGCTTGGAAAATAGACAAAAGCCTCCTTCAAGAATAGACCAGTTACAGCAAGCACTGAAAGTATCTTGGAACTTCTTCACATGGATCTGTTTGGTCCAGTTACCCCACCCACAATTGGAAAAAAGAAGATATACATTGGTGGTTGTTGATTATTACTCAAGATACACGTGGGTGGTGCTGCTCAAATCCAAGGACGAAGTCAAAGTTCAGCTACCAGAACTGATCACACGTCTTCAGAATGACAAAGGAGTGAAAGTTAAGAGGATAAGATCAGACAACCGGACAAAATTTTGCAATGGACCTCTTATGGACTTCTGTGCTAAAATTGGAATTGGACATGAGAAGTCTGCCCCAAGAACTCCTCAACAAAATGGTCTTGCTGAGCGAAGAAACATAACACTCAAAGAAGTAGTGAGAACCATGATGGCCGATACCGACCTTGGAAAAGGATTTTGGGGAGAAGCCTTGATGACAGCCTGCTACACACAGAATAGAAGTACATTCAACACGCGGCTGCACAAGACTCTCTACGAGATCTACAATGGTCGTAAGCCTTCTATTGCTCATCTCCATGTTATATTCACAATAATGGGAAGTTTAAGTTGAATACCTTCAGCCCAAAGGCTGATGAAGGTGTGTTCCTCGGGTATAGACATCCTGAATATAAGGGATATAGGGTATTCAACAAGACAACCCAGCTTGTGGAAATAACATGTCATGTTGTTTTTGAGGAAGCTACTTTAGTGCGCAGGACACTTCAAGAACTAAGTCTAGGGAATCATGATATCAAGGATGTCAATGCGGAACATAAGAGTGATCTTGATCATAACCAAACAGTTCTTCTGATTAGATCTATGAATGATATCCCTGAGACTCCAGTTGCCTCGGCTGAACCCCAACCAGCCAATAGGGCCGATGATGAAAATGCCATCGCTGAGGCCTTAAAGATCATAAACATTGAAGAATCAGGTGAAAAGAAGCCCCCTGAAGTACAAAAAAGGACTTAAAAGCAGAGTAAGCTGATACAAAGGAAGTCGACGTTGAGGATGCTAAGGAAGCAGAATCAGCTGGCGAGCCGACTGCTATTCAGAGTCTAGATGCTAATCAGAATGCAGTTCCAGGACAACAAAATGAAGGTGTTCTAGAACAAGGAGATGAAGGAGTTTCTGAAGAAGAAGAAGAAGAAACAGTTCCAGAATCTGGAAGTACACCATCTCAAGAGGAACATCCTGAAGCTTCTGAGAACCCAGCTGGTCGTGCTGAAGTCGTACCTGTGAAGAAGCATAATTGGCTAAGAGATCATCCCGAAGAAGCCATTCTCAATGACATTGGAAATCTAGTTCGAATCAGACAAGGGACAACACTAATGTCTTGCTTCTTATCTCAGATCGAACCAGTGAAGATCACAGAAGCTCTTCAATCAACAGACTGAATAAATGCAATGCAGGAAGAACTAAATGAGTTCACTCGCAACAATGTGTGGTATCTGGTGGATCGACCTACTCATCAGCCAGTGATTGGTACCAAGTGGGTCTTCAAAAATAAAAGAGACGAGACCGATACCATTATTTGAAACAAGACAAGATTGGTTGCAAAGGGATATGCATAATGCGAAGGAATAGACTTTGATGAGACATTTACGCCAGTTGCCAGATTGGAAGCTATTCGGCCCTGGCGTATGCAACCTACCACAACTTCACAGTTCTTCAGATGGATGTGAAGAGTGCTTTCCTCAACGGCGAATTAAAGGAAGAAGTCTACATCGAACAACCCCCAGGTTTCGAGCAAGGAAATCAAGTCTACAAGTTGAGAAAAGCTTTATATGGATTAACGCAAGCACCTAGAGCATGGTATAAAACTCTCTCACAGTTTCTGCTCAAAAGTGGATTTGAAAAGGGTGTTATAGATCGAGCACTATTCAAGATAAAGGATGGAGAGGACATCCTACTTGTTCAGATCTATGTAGACGACATCATCTTCGGAAGCAAAAATACCAAGTTATGTGAGAAGTTTGCCCAGCTGATGCAGAATAAATTTCAGATGAGTATGATGGGCAAGAGGACATACTTTCATGGTTTGCAAGTTGATCAATCTGACGAAGGGATCTTTATAAGTCAGAAGAAGTACACTCAAGACCTAATCAGCAAATTCTGTCCGGAAAAGACAAAGTCACTAAGTATTCCTATGAGCATTAGCTCTCAGATCACTCTTGATGAAAAAGGAGAACCCATCAATCCAACAACTTATAGAGGAATAATTGGGTCTCTATTGTATCTAACTGCCAGCCGACCCGATATATCTTATGCCATGGGAGTATCTGCAAAATTCCAGGCTAATCCAAAGAAATCCCACATGGAAGCGGCAAAGAGAATCGTGATATACCTTAAGAGTACAGAGTCTCTAGGTATCTAGTACCCCAAAACTGATGGAATCATGTTAAATGGATTTTCTGATTCAGATTTTGGAGGATGCAGAATTGACAGAAAGAGCACACGTGGAACCTTTCAGTTTTTAGAACATAAACTGATCAACTGGTTCAGCAAGAAACAACATTCCGTGGCTACATCGACCACAGAGGCAGAGTATGTAGCAGCAGCCAACTGTTGTGCTCAAGTGCTTTGAATAACGCAGCAGCTTAAGGATTATGGAATAGATACTGGATGTGTTCATATCTACTGTGATAACAACAACGCAATTTCTATTTCGAAGAATCCTGTTCTACATTCCAAGATGAAGCACATCGATATTCGCCATCACTTCATTCGAGATCATGTTGAGAAGGAAGATGTCTCGGTGGAATATATTAGAACTAAAGATCAGTTAGCGGACATCTTTAAAAAACCGCTACCTGAGGCTCGTTTCAAAGAGCTATGCATCAAACTAGGTCTTCTAGAGTTTGATGAAGTCTCAAGAGAAGGATATGAAAATTGATTGATGCAAAACAACTGTTGAACTAAGTATGTTAAATCTAACAAGATTTTTAATTAGACCAGTTGTAGAATTTGCAAGTATGTTCAATCAATGTTTGAGTAAAATGGAAAATACCTACTTCATTCATTATAAAGAGGAGGATACATTGTCCAAGCAAAATACATGGAGTTTACATCTATGGAAAGTAGGAGGAAGCACATTTTGAAGGATACAAGTTGATGGCAATCAGCTTGGTTCGATCCTCCATGAGGAGAGGGAGCCGCTTCTCAATGAGCCAGCCCAGTTGCATGCCGTATGGGATGGTGACCTCAGGAAGATTTTTAAATGCAGTTATCAGGCGGTCGAAGATGAAAGCTGCCCAATCTACGTCAGCCTGATCCTCAAATGCCATCATAGCCATCCATACCAACGGTGAAAAGTCTGTATCCAGAAGAGAGTTGCCAACCACCATCTGGTTAATTATGTTGAAGGTCGTTTGATAATGCGGCTTGAGAAAATTGCTAGTCACAGTTGGATGGAAACCGACCTCCGCTACCCTCCACCGCTGCCATGCTGACCACTCGGGCCCTATGACATACTTGAAATGGTCCTTGACCGGGATGCCGCCTTGCTTAAGCCCAAACTCATTAGCAAGATAGTCAGCAGTCAAATGGAACTCCTCATCATTGAGGTTGAAGTAGATCTCATTCTCCGTGACTGTAGAGTTGTAGGAAAGCACCTTCAATAAGTCTTTGTGGAAGGATTGAGGTTCCTTGGCCACAAAGGATACAAGATGGTTAGCCTGCAGTTTTGCCAGCACTTCATCAAAGACGTTGGGAGTATTCCAGTTCTATCGCCAGAATCCACCATAATCAAGGATCTTGTTCCGTTGGATGGTGATTTTCGCAATATCATTCACCCTGTCAGGAAAAGGATTCATTTTTTAGAAAATATTACAGGAAGCAGAGAAACTTGTGGGAATATGAAGTGATAAATATTACATCATGTCAAGCGTATTTATTGGAAATTTCTGCACAAGGATCGATGAATCAGAATTAAGTGCACTGCATCTCATTACTCCAGAATAGACGTAAAGGCAAAGAATACATGAAGCTAAAGGAGTAGGCTATGCAATCAATTAATCCATGCACGTACAACTACGATTCTGAGACTACACAGTTAAGGAAACTGTATCGTCGCGATCTGTATGTCAAGACTAGAAAATTTCAGAAATTTCATTTCATTATCAAGAAGTACATTACTGAAGCAAAAAGACTACAATGTACAAAGGAAATGAATTGTCTATCCCAGTTAGTGAGAGGCACGAGGCCTCGGGGGATAGAAGTCAGATTCTCTGATGTTGGTCGGACCCTGAGCAAGAGATGGGAATTTCTGCTCCAGGAGCCAGCTTAGCTGCATCCCATAAGGAACTGGGACGTCGGGCAGAGACTCAAAAGACTCCCGCACCTGTTGGAAGACAAAGGCAGCCTAGTCTACATCCTCCTCATCAAAAGCCATCATAGCCTTCCAAAACAATGGAGAGAAGTCCAGATCCAACAAAGGGTTACCAACCATCATATGGTTAATGATGTCGAAAACCACTCTATATCGAGGTATCAGCCAATATGCTAAGACCCTTGGGTGGAAGTCGGCATCAGCATCCCTCCATCTGCTCCAAGCAGACCATTCAGGCACTGTCACACCCTAAAAATAGTCCAGAACTGGAGTACGATCTCGTGGAAGCCAAAAGTCCCTGGCGAAGGATTCAGGAGACCAGCGAACCAGCTGACCATTGATGACTCCAATGATTTTGCCCTCTCCTGAAATAAGACTAGAGTGAGTGAACGTCTTCAACATGCTCTTTTGGAACTTAAACGCCCTTAGGCTCACGAACGTCTCAAGACTGTTGGCTTGTAAACCCCTCATTACATCATCATACACCTGAGGTTCAGTCGCATACTCGACCTGCAGCCCAACCCTATGGAAGATCTTGTTACGATCAATGGAGATGGTCTTTGCAGAAAACATGGTTGAGAATGGATACAGTTAGGTTATCTTAGAAGGGTATGGAAAGTGACATTGATGATATCTTCATGAAGAGATATTTATGGAAGTGATAGTGCGATGTTTGAGACGATGCCCTTCCAGTTAAATGCAGGGAACGACATTCCATGAAGTTACAACACTTCGTATTTTATATTTAGAATCTGAAGAGTCATGAATTGAATATCTGACAACTGTCATGTGAAAATACAAACTGGACATGTGTTGGACAAGATCGACGGTAACATACGTGTGTCATCAAGTGTCAGAGTATAGAGATACGAAATTATGGCTTGCGCAGAAAATCTCAAGAACTAATTGGCCACTTCGCGAAGAAACAGTCAAGGTTACCATGCCATATCACCAAAGGAGAGACATTTCCTAACTGGCAAAGGATTTTAGATGCTCAATTTTTTCATCTTAAGAATACTATCAGACTATTTTTTGCAATGTTTTGGATAAGATGGCAAAGGAGAGAGAAATCTGTCCTACAAAGGCGCGCATTATCGATTGTGGTGAAGATTTTGGCTGCGCATCACATTAAATGCGGACAGCACAATGACGTATTACCCGGAGCCACGTTAACCCTTCTATTCTCTGCTACACGGCATGCCAGATGATTTGAACCAACACCTACATCAGCATCAATCTCAGTCGTTCAAGGAAAAAAAGGGTTTCAATCTCAGCCTATGATCTTGATAGAAAATCGATCATCATAATCTCGTAAACCCCTATTGCTGTCGTCTTGAACACTCCCCAACTGCTAGTCAATCAGTCAAGATATCCAAAGATCTCTACTCCAAGTGTTTCCAGATCAACCATATTTAATCTCTGAATCATGCCGAAAGCGAAGAATCAAATCATGGATACCAACACCTCTAATAATCCCGAACCACTCGTCGTAACTGAGGAGACCTCACAGGATGAACTATTCCAGTTAGTTGATAACTTCAGCATCCCCAATCGACAACTTCTAGCATCTCAAGTCGTGAAGGAGAAAATCCTAAACTGGAAGAATTTCTTTTCAATCACCACCGATGAAGCGATTGCTAAAGAGATTGCCACAAAGCTCATAACAGACGGATTACCGAAGTTCCTAACTGCATGTCCGCGCAGATTCAGCCCAAATTGTGTAGCCGAGTTCTATACAAATGCTACATTTGACGACAACATTCAATTCTTCCTAACAACGGTTGCTTCGAAGGAGATAAAGGTTGATCCTGCTCTCATCGCTCAACATCTCCATTTATCGTAGATAGGAGGTCATATTGCCAGTTATCTTCAGAACAATAAGGAGGAATGGAAGGCTCACTGGTTAAAATTGAAAAAGCCCGAGGTTAATGAAAAATTCAGACCCGCGACTAAGGTATCTGAATTGAACCCATACACTCAGTGAGATCGCGCTGAGGATGATCTATTGTGGGATTGGATCTCTATCTGAGCTAAGCAGTCCCAAATACTCCTTGATGATGGTTCTGGATGACTGCCCCGGTGAAAATTGGGCAACGTACATCTTTGGGCGATTACTTGAGAATGCGAAGAAGAACAAAGACATTCCAACAAAAGGGAAGTTCTCTTCGTGTGTCTGCTTTGGATTGAAGGTTAGCTACATTCTTAAAAGCATTCTAGGAATACAAGATGAAGGAGAAGATATCATACCACCCAACTTTATTCCACCAAAGGATCAAGTCTATCGATTGATTAAAAAAGATAAAGAGGATGACAGTTTTGAAAACAAGGTAGTAGACGCTGAGACAACTGAGGATCTTGCTACTATTCCGCCAGTTCGACCGGTTGAAGGTTCCAAGAAACCAAATAAGACAGGCACCTCCGCTCAAAAGCCTGAACAAAGGCGAAACAGGAGTAAGAGGAATCAAACAGAGATGACTCTGGAAACAACTCACAGCAAGATAATCAATCTATTGCTGAACAGCACCGACGTCAGAAAAGAAAGAAGATAGATCATGATAAGCCTATCAAATCAGTTGCCAAGAAATTGCATTTTGATGCTAAGCTTGAAGGGGCAGGTCAATCCTTCGAACCATCGAATACAGTTCCAAACTCCGATCCAGTACGTCCTGAGGAGATGAGATGCTTTTAATCCTCTAGCTCTGAGCAAACCATGTCTCGTAGACAAGTACAGCAGGAGGATGACCAAACCACCTCCAAATATTTCAACAAGGAAGAGAAATCATTAAAGGAAGCAGAAAATGAGAACGTACCCCTCTTGGATTTAGGGGGAACTGATCATTTTGACACTCAAACGAGGACTACCACAAGCGAAGCAACTTCAAATCTAGAAATCATCAGAAAGAAGATCATTGAATATCACGTTGCTCTTGAGCAATTAGATACCCAGCGACAAGAACTAGACACCCAGCAACAAGAACTAGATATCCAGTGACAAAAGTTGGATAATAAAGAGCAAATGTTCAGAACACATCTCTCTCAGCTTCAAATAAAAAAAGAAACAGCGGCAGCTGACCTCAAGAGAAAGCAATAGGAAGAAGCTGCTGAGCTAAAACGAAAGCAAGCAGAGGCAACAACTGAACTTAAGAGACAACAAGAGGAAGAGGCTGCTGAGCTCAAAAAGAAACAAGAAGCAGAAGCAGCTGCTGAAGTAAAGGAAAAAGTCGAAGAAGCTGCAGTTGCTGAGGCACATCGAAAGGCTAAAGAAGAGTCCGCTGCTGAAAAGGCAAGAAATGATGCATCAACAACAACAACAAAGGATAAGTAGGAAGAAGCAGCAACAAGCAGAGCCCCTCCTCCACCTGAGATTTCCACTGCTACATCTCAGAGTCAAACCCATGAAGACTCTAGAACACTAGCTATAGTGGAAGGAACCATGTATCCCGATCCTATTTCTATCGCAACAACCCTTCTACCCTATAATGCTCTGTCACAAGAGATTGATCAGCAAATGGATCAATGTATGGCTATTATGTTTGATCTTGTCAAAAAGGGGGAAGAGAGAAAGTATGAGACCTTGAAGCTGCAGTTGACATTGATAGATAGAAGGCGAGAAGAGGATCATAGAAGGCGAGAAGAGGAATAGAGAAGGCGAGATGAGGAATACAGAAAGCAAAGAGAAGAGTGCAGAAAGCGGGATGAAGACATAACAATGAAGTTGGAAGCACTAATAGCTTCCATAGAACAAGATTTGAAATACTTCTCAGAAGTAACCGCAGCTCTTAAATGTAAATGTAACACTATATCATGTTAAATTTTCAATCCAAGGTTCTTTTCAATTCGCTCTATAGAATACTATTTACTAACTTTGGAAATGTATCGTTGAGTTTTTATCTAAATTCCTAATGCAAAATTAAACTTCTACGACCATACTAAAACAAACAATCAATATCATTGTGAATAAATAGAAATTCAACATTCATTTAATTCTCTCCAAACGTTGGTAAACCAAGACAAGAAAATACTCAAATGAGGTAGATAGGATGTTGAAATAAACGTAGATGTAATCCAATTAGGTTAATTATTGATGTAAACACATTTTAATCCCTAGGAGATTGAGCAATCGACCCTACACTCGTTAACCCCTTGTCACGGCGA
>JAPKLW010000692.1:274364-296648 GCA_026898455.1 Plectranthus barbatus
AGCAAATCAAGATTATGAATAAGCACAGATTTCACAAACTACGAAGGGAAAGGGAAAATAATTCAATTAATCATAACAAGCATACATTGATAGTTTGAAACCCTAGAATCTGAGAAAGGATTTAGTTACACATATTCACGGTAATATTCATCATGGAAAAATAAAACCTGAATTGCATAAAAACTGGAATCCGGAAATCTTCCCGCAGGAACTTGTCTTCAAACATAAGACTCTAAAAATTCTTCAATACTAAATTTTGTAATTGCTCTAAGTCTCTTCTCTCTCTAAAAAAAACAAATTATACATGAGTATTTATATAGGTGAAAGATGTATCTAGCAGTATCTAGGGTTAGATATGCATTAATCTCCAAATTAGATCCGGATTAGGTTTCCCGCATGCGCGTCGATCAGGGCAGTTTGGCATCGATCGCTGAGCCTGAAACCTCTTCGTCGATCGACGAGCATTGGCAGCGATCGACGCGGCCTTTGCTTTCGTCGATCTTCCTTTTCCTTCGTCGAGCACTGTGCCTCGTCTGCGCGGTCTCACAGTTTTCTCGTGAGTTTAGGCCTAAAAACCTGCATAAACATCAAAACACACCTAAAACCACCTAATATTGACATCATGCATAAAATATATATATAAACTCAATAAATCTACATAAAATAGTAGGAAAATAATATAGATAAGTGAGTGAAATAATGAGCTTATCACCCCTCAACAAAATGGTGTAGTAGAAAGAAGAAATAGAACTCTCTTGGAAATGGTCAGGTCGATGATGAGTTATGCAAGCTTGCCGATTTCGTTTTGGGGATATGCTTTGGAGACAACGGCCTATTTGCTTAACCGGGTACCTTCTAAATCAGTTCCTAAAATGCTTGTGAAACTCTAGTATGGGCGAAAGCCAAGTTTGAACAGAGTGAGGGTTTGGGGTTGTCCAACATATGTGCTGACAAAGGAACCTGATAAGTTAGAAAGTAGGTGTAAGCTGATGCTGTTTGTAGGGTATCCCAGGCAAACGAAAGGTGGTTCCTTTTATTGTCCTGAGAATCAGAAAGTGGTTGTCAGTACCAATGCAAGATTCTTGGAGGACGAATATGTAAGAAACCACAGATCCAAGAGTGAAATTATCCTCCACGAGCTTGAGGATAAGGAAGCAATTCCATCAGGAAAGCCAAGTGTAGTGGTAAATCTACCTGTAACAGGTGAGGCTATACCAACACTACCACTAATGCAAGGTATGGGACCAATGGGTACTGTGCAACCTACTAACACTGTTCAGATGCCTCGTCGCAGTGAGAGGGTTGTCCACCAACCCGAGAGGTATATGTTTGTGGGAGAGTCCTCTGACTTAATCCCGGAAAATGGACTGGATGACACCGATCCCTGGACATATGACGAGGCAGTATCTGATAAAGATGCAGAGAAATGGCTGATCGCCATGGATTCGGAAATAGAATCCATTACGACTATGGATGTATACCAGAAAATTGATTTTCCAGATAGTTGTCGAGCCATAGGATGCAAATGGGTATATATAAGAAAGAAAGGAGCGAACGGTGAAATTACAGCTTTCAAAGCAAGACTGGTGGCGAAGGGTTATAGTCAGAAAGAAGGTGTAGACTATGACGAGACCTTCTCATCGGTAGCCATGCTTAAGTCCATTCGTATACTCCTAGCCATAGCAACACATAAGGACCTAGAAATCTGGCAGATGGATGTCAAAACCGCGTTTTTAAACGGGTACCTTGAAGAAGGTAGGGACATCTATATGCAACAGACAGAAGGTTATGTGCAGAAGGGCAAAGAACATTTGGTCTGGAAGCTAAGGAAGTCGCTGTATGGACTTAAACAAGCTTCACGGTCATGGAATCTACGTTTTGATAAAGTGATTAAATCCTATGGATTTTCATAATGTTCAGACGAGAGTTGCGTGTACCGTCTATGTGTCAGCGGAAGCGTGGTTTTCCTTTCACTTTGTGTAGATGATATTCTCCTATTTGGCAACAATGTGGAAGTATTGTCGGGCATAAAGGGGTGGTAATCCGAACAGTTTCATATGAAGGACCTTGGGGAGGCAGGATACATCCTAGGGGTAGAAGTATTGCGGGAGCGCAATAAGAGGATGCTGACCTTGTCTCAAGGATCTTATGTGGATACTGTGATTGCCCATTTCAGCATTAAAACTGCCAAGAAAGGTGTGTTACCCTTCAGACATGGCATACATCTTTCCAAGGATCAGTGTCCGGTGACACAAAAGGAGAAAGATGAGATGAGGAATGCGCCGTATGCATCGGCCATGGGGAGCCTCATGTATGCAATGCTATGTACGAGGCCAGATATCTGCTTTGTTGTAGGCATGGTAGCAAGATACCAGTCTAACCCTGGACAGGAGCATTGGACTGCGGTAAAGCACATACTCAAATACTTGAAAAGGACTAGAGACTAGTGTCTCGTCTATCAGTGTGAGGAGTTGTACTCTGTGGGTTATATTGATTCGGATTTCCAGGCAGACCGAGACGAAAAGAAGTCCACCTCTGGCTATGTGTTTACATTGGGAGGTGGGGCCATATCATGGAGGAGTGCAAAGCAGAAGTGCATTGCTGACTCCACCATGGAAGCAGAATATGTGGCAGCTTCTGAAGCTTCAAAAGAAGCAGTATGGTTTCGAAACTTCCTTCTGGAGTTGGACGTGATTCCTAAGCTGCCCAAGACCATCACGGTATATTGTGATAATTCAAGAGTCGTGGCTAATTCAAAGGAACCACGAACTCACAGAGCAACAAAACACATTGAAAGGAAGTACCATATTATACGAGAAATCGTAGCAAGGGGTGATGTGCTAATAGAGAAGATTGATACAAAAGATAATCTAGCGAATCCATTAACAAAAGCTCTGCCTCAGAAGGTCTACGAGATACATGTACGTAACCTTGGGCTGAGGGCAAAGCCAACCACGTAGAATGATTAAAGTAATAGCTAGATTAGTTTAGACGCATTATACTCTGGAAAGCACCTGTGGGAGATTGATGAATTTATATACTGAAAGCATTATGATTGGTATATTATGTACAAGGTCGATTGGTAAATATATTGGGAATCATAAATGTTGTATGTTCATCTCCTGTCTGAATTAACAAACATGTGTCGCAAACACAATTATCCTCTTATCTCGTCAATAGGGAGATCATACGGTGTGTAGTAGATCATGGAAGATCGTATGGATCGTTTGACCTAGAGAGATATAAATTGTTATCACAGCTGAGACAGTTCCAGGATAAACTATCGGTGTAGGCTGCAGCATACGGGGTAATAAGCATCTTATCTATGATGCCTTGGTATGCTGGTGTGGGGCACACATTGATAAGGACCTAAGTTGAGATCGATTCTTTTATCTGACATTAAAAGAATCTAGATCTCTATGGCTTGATGAGATCCTAAGCCTATATGAAGGTACAAAAGTATATGCAGATTGTGTATTACTTTGAGTTGCAGTGAAAGGCTCTAGTTGAGCTTGTGTATCTGTATCTTGGGTAATAGAAGTTTGTGTATGACTGTCTGGTACTGGAACTAGGTAACCACATCTAGTATAGGATGGTGACATTCCCTAAGCAGCTCAAAATGCTCGTTATGCTAAAGTCATGCAGGCTGATTAAGTTCAAGCATAAGTGAAAAGGTTTGAGTGGATTGACTCAAGAATATAAGATGTTAATTAATTAAATGGTTTGTTAGCGCTTAAATTAATTAATGAATGTCTGTAACCTTAAATGTGGGGATAAACCGAGCCCATGCAACCCGTACCTCAAAACGTGGTAGCAAATAGGTAGGACAGTATTGATTCTCTGGTGAAATGAATCAATGTTAATTATTTAATTATATTTTGGGTTGAATATGGGAATTAATTAATTGATAGGCCTTATTTGCTATTTGCATTCTCGTCCCTGGTCTGGCCCATGAAACTCAAGCCCAATAGAAGTCCAATATTTTCCTATAAATAGGCCTCAGTTCTTCAGATCTCAACACACCACAAGATCATAAGTTGCACACAGCAAACCAGAATTTGGGAGTTGTGGTGATCGACTAGATCTGAGAAACAAGGAGGAAATTCAGCTTCTCAACCGGGCAAGGAATCTGAAGGGAATCTTCACCAGATATTCAGATTGAGTTGGGAAACAGATCAGAAGATCAGATCAGGAGGATCTTCTTTATTCTCTCCCTCTTCTGTATCAGATTTAATTCCTTTTATCTATTAGGGAATTAATCTTTGTGCGTAGGAAAAAGATCCAGAGGAATTTTCGCGCTCTCATTCTTCAGGGTTTCGCATTCCTGGTATTCCGCATAAACCTTCTTTATGCATAATCAATAGGAGCATGCTAAGAATAATCATAGGCATAGCAATTTATTTTGATATTCAAATTAACGATCCGGGCAAATGGACTTCGTGATTCAATTCACGAATCCCTTCAGAACTATGATTGGACATCCTTCAAAATGTCTCTACCAACTATTTTCTGGTTTCCAACCTATAAATAGCAAGAACAACAGAGACAGAAAAACCATTGCACCTTTAAGACCTTTGCATCTTTTGAATCTCCAACACATTTACCCTTGCCTCTCTGTTGAAATTAAAGCTCAAGCATTAAACGTTCTCAAGTGAGAAGACATTAATATCGTGGTTCATTTATTGAACACGAGGCATTCATTGCTTAAAGAATCTATGGAGATTCACCGTGTGACCTTGGGTACACGAGGATTAAGTCTGCTGACTTAGTCTACTGACATGGTGTTCTTACTTTCAGAATAAGAACACATCAGTCTGATCTTGCAAAGAAAGAGCAGGTTATTACGGGCAACTGCCAACCAGTGTACGTTCTGGGAAGAACACAACCATCCATTCTATGGAGAAGAAAAAGGGAGGTTTGTCATCAGTCCATCTTCGACAACGGCCAGTTCACATAGAAGATGCAGAGCCTCGACGAACTGAAGAAGGAGTGAAGTACAACTTCCTGGGCGAATGATTCATTGTGTTGTGGACGTGGGACTTAAGGCTCCGAACCACTATAAATATCCTGTGTCGTTTACAGTTTTCATTTACTTTGCGCATCTTACAGTTTTCAATTATATCTTGAAACCTTCAACACTTCTCTCAAAAGTGTATAACTGTTAACTGCATATAACTATAAAATTGTTCATCTAAACTGATGACTAATATAAACTGTGTTTCTAAAACTATTATATATAAGCTGAGTTGATAAGAAACTGAAATGCCCGCAAAATTAGAGTATATTTAACTGTTTTAATACTTCTGTTGCACATTATACGTACTCTAATCTGGGACCAACAACTATGCATGTCACAGGTACTAAGATCACTGTCTCCCCTAAGATACTCATGAGAGTTTGCAATCTTAGAAATAGGGGGACAAGCGTTCATGTCTATAAGAAAGAAGTTGATATAAAAGAAACTACAGGAGATCATGGGAGAATATTGGTGAAGTGGAAGCTTGATGATGTCAACACATCCTTTAGGATAAATCACAAGACGAATGAATTTGACTCATTCTACAATATCTTGCACCTATTATGATTAGGATGTTGCAGTGTGACATATGGTCATTTTCGGAGATGAGTAAGAAGAAGTACTCTCTTCTCATGGCTATTGATGATGGAGTCAAAGGTGATTGGCCATCTTTCCTCTTTGAAAGACTTCTGGACTATGCGGGAAGAACAACCACAATAGAAGAAACGGGTCAATTCTCTATCGGGGTCAATTTTGGTATGAAAATTAGTTTTCTCCTCAAAAGGATACTACCTGTGGTGCATGATGGTGAAGCATTGGTTTCTACTGATTTCTTCCCCGTCAGAGTAGTAGTGGGAGAGCCTACTGCGACTATAAAAGAAGATGATGATGATGAAAGTGGAGAAGAGGAAGTTCAGTTTGCCGCCCTTGAACTTCGTCGCCCAACAAGAGGAGCACTTACAGAAGGTCATGGAGGATCTTTCAGATCTAACAAGACTTTATGAAGAACCTCCTCATCAGGGAAGGAAAATGAGGAGATTGGTTAGAACTTATGCAGATGAAGGACCTTCTCAGCTACTTCAGACACAAACTCGCTCTGTTCAAGCCAACCTCTAATCCGAAGAAAGAGAGGTAGGGAGGATGACGTGATTGAGAGAGGACAGGAGAAAGAAAGGGAAACCTCCGCCATATGGCAAATTACCTTCAAAGATAAACAACATTTTGCTCGACACATTGTGGATATTCTTCTAAGTCCTGATCTAGAGGATGTTGCATTCATTGGAGAACAACTACTTCAGGGTTATGGTGAAGGAGAGAGACAGGAAATGGATTCACCTCATTCGGAGAAAGTGGATGAGGAGATTGAGGCAGAGCGACCACCTCATCAGAACGCTCCACAACAGATTCCAGAAATGGCTATTAGATTTCATGCTGTAGAGATGATCGTTGATCTTAATCAAGATGCTACAAAATAGGACATGCAAGGATCTTTTGACAGGTCGCCGCTAGCAATGGAACGGGATCCCAGAAAAGGAAAGGGACCTATGTTCGAGCAAGGAGGAACCTCCACTCATGTCGATCACCCTACATCGCCACCACATGAGTTAGAACAACCATCTGAAGAGCTTGAGGATGAGGACAGAGATGATCTCATGAGCACATCCTCTACTGACTCTGCTTTATCTTTTCGTTCACTAAATGTTGTAGAACTTCGTGATCTTGCCCTCACAGAAAGACCCACTTCTGAAGAAGACTCGCATGGAGTTTGGCTTCGACACCCCTGGGACTCACGGGACGACAAAGAACTGAACAGATGGCCAAATCCTGTTGCAGAATTCAAGGTGCCATTCAATGGTATACCTCACCCAGAGTCCACCTCTTATCAGCTATTGTGTTGGTGTCCCCCTATTCCCTCAATTGATATTGGGGATGCTAAACTCATTCCATGGGCTAGAGAAATCTCTCAAAGGATAGAGCGGAGAGTTACTGAAGAAGTTACCTTACTCTATCTAGATATCTTGCTGGACTGCTCCATTCTCTGTGATGTACTAAGGAAGGAATTCCGGAGATGAAGGCGTTTTGACATGACTAGGTATGAGTTGGATGCAGAAGATCTATCTATCATGATGGTCAGGTTCGGATTGACCTTCTGGAGGAGTGAGGAAGCATGGGCAAATGAATGGATTGCCCAGATTGGAAGGAAGCAAATGTCAGAACAGTCCATTAGAAAAAAGAATGCTGGTCATACGTGCTTACAGAGCCTACACGGAAGACGACAGCCAATTCGGACAAAACGAACACAGACTTCCTCCATGCAATTATCAGTTCATGTTCGAGCCTCCTCCCTTGATCATCCCAGCCTCTCAGGTACCATCTCCTAAACTATACTATGATTAGTTTTGCAATCTCTTAGACATCAGAAGACATAAAGTGGAAGAGATCAATCAATGGTTGCGTACAATTGAGATGGAAGCTGAGCAGCTCAAAGAAGATCTTGCTGCCGCACAAGGTGATTTGGCCGATGCGAAGGGAGACTGTCAGGCTATGGAGCAAGCCTTGACTCTGTCTGCTCAGAATTCAGCTGAACAGAATGCTAACATATTCACTCAGTTGATCCGCACAATCAAATCTGGTGGTAGAATTTTGGGTCATCTTGATAAGCTTATACGGATAAGAAATGAGGTGTCAGGGAAAATCGAAGTCAAATTCCAGCAAGACGAACATATAAAGTTGCATGAAGAAGAACTTCAGCGCAGAGCCGAAGAAGAAGCTCGCTTATTACAAGAAGCCAAGCAAAAACACAAACAGGACGAAGATTAAATCTATCGGCTTGCTGAAGAAGAAAGGATTAGAGTTGTTGCTGAGTTAGCAAGGCAGGAGGAAGAGAGGACCAGGCTTCTTAAAGTTGTGTTCAGCGCACCTGAATCATCAAGACAAAAATATGGAAGTGATGTTGTGTCGGCCACGATGATGAATTAGATGAATACCAACTTCTAAGATCAATTCGAAACACTTGCTGCGAGGTTTGAACACCGGCATGCTGAGTCTGAGGAGAATCTGTCTTTTGTCAAAGCTACTGTCTTGACCCTTCTTGACATTGTCATAAAGGGGGAAGAAGAAAGACAGAATGACAAAGAAGCTGAAGAGAAGAGAAGGCAAGAGCAAAATGATATTCTTGCACAAATAATGGCCAAACTCTTTGGACCATCCTCTTCCAATTCTCCGCCCCCATGAAGCTCTAATTTTGTTTGTCTTTACTGATTTTGCTTTAAAAGTGACTATGGATGCTATGTTGACTCATTTTTACTTTTGGTCTTCGATAATGATTCTCTTATGAAAGCTTGAGTTGATGAATTATATCTCCAATTCAGGGGGAAGACTTCTCCGTTATGAAAGAATTAAGGACTCGTATATTGAGTAGTGTCGTTGTAAACTCATTATGTTATGCTTCCTTTCTTTTTGTCTTTACAAATGGTTTTGACAATATCAAAAGGCAGAAATTTTTAGAAACAAATGATTAGGTTCCCTCTTGTTGGTCCCAGATCAGAGTTGTCGTGGTGAATAACAAACAACTCACAGACGAATGCAGCAAAAGTTTAAAGTATATCTTGCACTTAAATTCTTAAAAATGTCTTAGCTCGAGGTAGAAGTTAGGGTTTCTTACAAGCAAATACTCTTGCAACTATCGTTGCTAGGTTTCAAATCACCACACAAACAGTAAGTAATAAAACAGTAAAGAACACACAATATTTATAGTGGTTCGATCCAATAGATCTACGTCCACTCCTTAGCCGTGTCACTAAGAATTCACTAAAAAGATATTGAAGTACAAGGATTTGCCAAACACTTGTAGCAGGTAGTGAACCTTCGACCTAGCCACTACAAAGCGATCCTCCGATGCTTCAATCTTCTAGTACGCAGCTCCGGCCAAGTCAAGGACACATCTTTGTAAAACTTGTCCTTCGCTGTAATGGAGATTTTATAGTTCTCTCTGAACTTATCTGGTTTTGGCAAAAGCCCGTCGGAGTCAATCTCTCTTCAGAGATGTGACTGATGGATGCTTCCTATGATTGGAAGGTATCCCAATGATTGAAGATTCTTGAGCAAAGTCAAGGAATCTATTGAATGCAGTGTCGGGTATTTAATGTAGTGACACTTGTTGTTGAGAGCTCTTAAGATTCTTCTTAAATGTGGGCTCTCAACTGACTACTCTCTTTTTGCTTTATTCGCTTTGTCAAAGGAATCCCTTGATTTTCAGTAGTGTTCGTTGCGTAGAATGAGCAGTCTTGGTCGTCTCTCTTTGTTAGACTTCGTCTTTTATATCTGGAGATTCAAACTTTGAATCTCCAGACCCGTTAGACACAACGGTCCTTCTTGTCCAAAATAGCTTCTTGCTTTTTCCATCCTTTCAGGCATTGTACAGAGCCTTTTTACCTACTTCGGGTAAGGCTTTCGTCCTTTTGTTTTACCTTTGTTAGAACGGTAGTATTTAGAGATCGTTGCTAGATATCTTCTTTGTTTAGCATTCTCGGAGAATGCTGGAATGATCTGCTAAGTCTTCGGATTACTACTCTCTTCTAGCAATCCACTTTTCAATCTGCTGACTCCTTCAGCAGATGCATATTTCAGCATTTAGGTCTTGACTGCTGATTAGCAAATGATAAGTCCTGTAGCATTTTGCTATCTTCTTTGCTTCCTTAGCACTTGACCGCTAACCTCTCTAGCAGTCATTCTAGTCTGCTAATTTCTCTAGCAGGTACTATCTGCTGAGAACTCTTCTAGCATTCCGAAGTTGCTTCAATTGATTTCCTTCGTTCCATTTGTTGAATCCTTCAGCAACCTTCTCAAGCACTTCCTAATCTATTACAACTCGATATTTTTCCTAAACAAGACATTACATAGGAGTTGCTAGACTATGCTAGAATTCAGCAATGATGGACCAAACTACTAAGGTTTTGATTCAACAAAACCTTTTACAATTTTGATCTAAGGGAGGAATTTAGAAATAATTCCCAACACCTCTTATCTTAATGTTTTTATATGTCAAAACCCACTTTAGTTAGTTTTTCAGTTTCTAGAGTTATAAATTGTAATACATGTGTAGGATTGATCGAGTTGTTATAGAACTTAGGGAAAAGACCGAGCAAAGGAGAATGCTCGAGAACTGATTACCTGCATGCCTTGAAACTTGGTTTCCACCAAGTATATCCTTAACCGAAACTGAGTAGGAGCACTCAGTATAAGATTTTACATACTACCCAGGAGAAGTCAGTATGAGGGCTTCCCCGCACTTATTTGGAGAAGTCAGTATGAGGGTTTTCCATACTGATCAGGAGAAATCAGTATGAGGACATTTTTCATACTGACTATGGGCAGTCAGTATGAGGGTCTACCATACTGACTATGGGAAGTCAGTATGAGGGCTAAAGTTATACTGACCTTTGGAAGTTAGTATAAGAGTCTCTACCTTTAAAGCACGAGCAATTCGAAAAATATCAAAGCTCAGTCAGACTTAGGCATTTACATGCCCAAGTTAAAGTAAGTACGAGGTTATCCAAACTTGAATCCCTCGGACTGAAACTTAGCCTGACATAAAGTTAGTGTATAATACACTGACACAACATAAAGCAGACCTACGGCATCGGCTATGATTGGACAATATCATCCATGAGTCTAACGTCTGGATTTATGTGTCTAACGGGTAGAAGTTCAAAATGCCGAAGGAAATCCTTTATTAAAAGGTCTACCCTTCAACCTTAAACGATTACGAAATCTAAAAGTCTTTACACGATAAAGGGCATTCTGCTAAACCATCTCTCTGCTAAAATTCTCCGAGTTTCTGTGTTTCTTTACACGAGACTTGAGTCTTCGACTCAAGTTATACTCTGTGCTATATTCTCCTAGCATGAGACTGAAGCTTTTCTATGGTGAATATATCATTCCAAGATATATCCATAGTTGTCAGTTTCTTAGTCTGGGATATTGATTCTCATGGGCGTATGCCAATCACCTAAGTTTTGGGAAGAATAGTAAACATCCAACCATCGGGAAGAAGGTTGTGGGGTGTTGTCCTCACTTCAACCTGAAGACTAAGTCTGCAAGGAGTTCCTAGGCGAGTGCCACAGTTGACCGAAGGATGGAGGCGCCGACGGGCTGTGTATAGATCGTAAGGAGGCTTGTAGTGAATTATCCAGACCTTGGGTCTGAAGAGTGGATGTAGGATATTCAGATCCGAACTACTATAAATCTTGTGTGTTCTTTACTGCTTTACTTTTATTCTTGCTCTGTTTTTGTTTTACGAATTAACTATTGAAACCTTCAATACTTGTCCAAGTATTGAAGTGCATACTCTGTGAAACTGACTTAACAAGAACAGACTTAAGCTTAACTCTTATACACACTAAACTGACTATACTTTGTTTATCCGAACTAGTGCAAGTGCTTTATTTATTGCTTCCGCCGCATATTCATATCTTCTGCTGCACGTATTTGTACTCTGATTTCGGGACCACCAAAATAGGAGAGATATAATAAATCAATAAGAATGCGGTAGCAAGAGAAAAGAAAATAGAAGTTGATTTATAAAGGTCCAATTAGAAATAATATAAATATTGGACATATATATTAATATAATTGATATTTTAGCTTTATATGAAATAATATTCTATTTAAAATAATTTTATATATATAGTCGGTCCAGCCCAAACGACTGGTTTCATCTTTTAAGCTATCGGCCAAACCAAATTATTTGTTTTGATATTTTTCAAACCAACCCAACCAAACCACTTCTCTTAAACCAGTCCAACCAACCCATTTAATTTGGTTTGACCGTTTCGGCTTGTTACGGCTGATAAGTTCATAATTTTACTCACTTATCTATATTATTTTATACTATTTTATGTAGTTTTATTGAGTTTATCTATATATTTTATGCATGAGTCAATATTGGGTGGTATTATGCGTATCATGGTGTGTTTTTACAGGTTTTAGGTCAAATTCAATAGAAACCCATACTGAAAGCATTTGATGTTCAAAGAAGCAGTGACGAATTCCTCCACACATGGAATTTCAGAAAATGAAGAATGGCAATAGAAATATCTTTTAGTTAGCTTTCCAATGCAACTGGAATCAGGTTAATCAGAGTTCAAGAGAGGAAGTTAAGGCCAAAATTGTGAGACCGCGCAGAAGGGGCAAGAAATGACCAAGTCCAGGAAAGTGAAGGTTCGGTTTAGACAAATGTGGAAGCCATGTCGATCAACATGGACGACGTGCATCGATTGACGCCAATCCATTTTGATTGACGTGTGACCCGAAAAAGCAAAATTCGATTGAATTCGAATTATATCATATTTTTAGCCCTAGATTTCATAAGATACACATCCACCTCTATAAATACCTATGTAAATTCGACTTTTAAAATTATCTTATCATCCAGTATTCATTTTTATAGTTTTGAGAGTTACGAAACACGAAACCCTTTATTTTTCTTGTAAGTCCTTTACTTTAATGCAATTTAATATGCTTTCTTTTGAATTTCTATCTGCGATGAGTAGCTAGAAACCCTAGCGGATTCTAGGTAAATGAATGATAGTCTTGAATGCATATCTAATTGATTAACTCAACATTGCATGGTTTTGAATTCCTGGTTTAATCATTAAAGTCTAGAATTGAATTAAGATCGAAAGATAAAATTAATTCTAGGTTTATAGTTATTAATTGAAAGACCGTGAGGAAAAAATTAATAATAGGAAAATAAATTTGAATACATTTAATCTCTGTCCTAGGGGAAGATAGTAATTGTATGGATTAATCTGTGGAATTAAAGAAGGTTAATTATTAATGTGTTATTGAGGCCGGCAAAGCACACATATTCGCATAATAGTAATCTAGGCTATAATTGTCTGACCAAGAAGTTATAGTATTTTTATGATTTCCCACCAATGCGAGTTAATTGATTTACATGTATTCTGATTAATTGTTCGCCCTAGAATCTGTGTTCCTTTACATTTGCTTTCACAAACCTCTTTAAATTTCAGTTCTATTTTCTTTATTTTCGTAAAAACCAAAACCCTAATTCTCTATCACTCAAACAATGGATTTTAGAATAATAATTAGTACATAGGATAATTCTCCCATACAATTCCCTTGGGTTCGACATTCGAGTTTACAAATTTATTTGCCACTATTCTGCAATTTATCTATAGATTTTACAGTGATTAAATTGGCGTTGTTGCCGGAGAATTGTTAGATAATATTTTGTTACTAGTTCGTTCTAGGATTTGCTGGATTGAGTTTTATTTTGTTTTATTTTTATTTCGGTACGTGTGTGTGCATTTTTGTTCTCGATTTTGATTAACATCGGTATGCATTGATCGACGTCGTGAATCTCCGCATGTCGATCGACTCTTCCCTGTGTCAGTCAACGACGAACTAATTTCTACCCTATATTCATCTCAAGTTGTGCATGAACATGAGGGCTCAAGGCAAACCACTTGAGGCTTTCGACCTAGAGATAGAAGCATCGTGTAAGAGGAGGAGTAGAAAGAAAAAGATGGAGCAACCAAACAACCAAAATTCGCAAGAAGTTGATCCGAATATGCCCCCTTTGGAGGATCCGGATGCACAGCTTACAGTGGGGGATGCTCTGACGCTGATTCAAGAAGTTCATATGATGAGGGATGCAGTCCGACAACTGAGAAAAGAAAGGAATACTAAAAGAGAGGATGCATGAAGAAGGCAGATGGAAGAACAAAGAGACAAACTGCGCATTGATGACTCGGATGATGAGGATCTGAATGCGATGGGAAGTAGGTGCAAGCCGCAACCTGGCAATGAGGGATTCAATATTGGCATCAACGTTAATAAATTTGAACTCAAGACCGGGCAGATTTAGATGGTTCAGTAGAACCAGTTCAACGGCAGAGCTGTGGAGGATCCCTATGCACACTTGCGGATGTTCGTGGAAGTGCGCGACACCATCAAGCAGAACGGGGTAGATTAGGACATGATTCGACTGAAGCTTTTTCCCTTCTCACTTAGGGATCAAACTAGAACTTGGCTTACTGGGCTGGACTGCAGCAAGATCCTGACATGGGGGAATTGAGAGCTAAATTCCTCTCGAATTTCTTTCCACCCTCTGTCATCATTAAGAAGAAGATGGAAATCATACAGTTCCATCAGAGGGTGGATGAGTCACTATTTGAGCATGGAGCAGGTTCAATGAACTGCTCAGGAGTTTTTAGAGTTGGGAAACACGGAACCCTATATTTTTCTTGTAAGTCCTTTACTTTAATGAAATTTAATATGTTTTCTTTTGGATTTCTATCTGCGATGAGTGGCTAGAAACCCTAGCGGGTTTTAAGGAAATGAATGATTAGTCTTGAATGCATGTTTAATTGATTAACTCAACATTGCATGGTTTTGAATTCATGATTTAATCATTAGAGTCTAGAATTGAATTAAGATTGAAAGATAAAATTAATTCTAGGTTTACAGTTATTAATTGAAAGACCGAGAGGAGAAAATTAATAACAGGAAAAAGAAGTTGAATACATTTAATCTTTGTCCTAGGGGAATATAGTAATTGTAGGGATTAATATGTGGAATTAAAGAATGTTGATTATTAATGTGTTATTGAGGCCGACAAAACACACACATTCACATAATAGTAACCTATGTTATAATTGTCTAACCAAGAAGTTATAGTATTTTTATGATTTCCCACCAATACGAGTTAATTGATTTACATGTATTCTGATTAATTGTTCGCCCTGGAATCTGTGTTTCTTTAAATTTGCTTTCACAAACCCCTTTAAATTTCAGTTCTGTTTTCTTTATTTTCATAAAAAACTAAAACTCTAATTTTCTGTCACTCAAACAACAGATTTTAGGATAATAATTAGTACATAGGATAATTTCCCCACACATGTAACGCACCATATAAATTTAATAAAGATCATCCTTCAGCTGGATAAAGCCTCGTACATGAACCATTCGTTATATCATATGTGAAGATTTTCAGTTACTCGTTTCGACCAATTAAATTTTTGGGCAGACAATGAAGATTATTTTAGAACAAATGAGTATCTAAATTCTTATATTTCGCTTGAGGTTGATAAATCCAATCAATTGTGAAAGTTAAGATTATTTAAAATTATTTTATATTTTTTTATTATTATTAGCATTTAAAATTTTAATTGAGCTTATACTAGAACTATACCAGCGTTGGCGAGAGTGATATTCATCAAAATGGAAATGAAGTTCCAACCTTTATACTTGGGAGTTTTGGGTGTGAGCCAAAAATGGTAGTAAACTTCTTGGAGCATGGGATGCATTGATTCAATGGATAGATGAAGACATTTTTTTTCCCTGATTGTGATTATTTTGCAAACCCAAGTTCTGAAATCAATGTTTGTCTGACTCCCTCACCAAAATCTAGTTTTGAATCCTTTCCATTTTATTTTATCACCAAGCACACCTCATTCTTCATGTCCTTAACATGCACCTCCTTCCTTCCTTACTCCCTCTGCCTTCAAATAGAACACCATCCCCTACCTCTTTCTCCTGCACGTCATAAAGAAGAGAAGCAGTTTTGGTGCGGCGGCGATGTCCGGTGAACCCAACAACAACTCCTTTCCTTTATCCTCGCGTTTGGTACGAAGCAGCTACCCAAAACGCAGCACCTCCTTCCTTCTTATGTCAAGAATGAGGAAACAACTTCACTCCCTCTTCCCTGGTGAACGTCAACAGCCCATTCCTCTCCTTGTGGATTGCATTGGAAACACTTGTTCGGCTTCACAATTGCAGGTAGATATAGTTGTACACATATATTTATACATGAATACAAGCGTAGGGGTTCTTCAACTGCTAACATGCGTCAGCATTTCCAACCCAATATTTTTGCGTGCAGTTCGGGACGTCGTCGGAGCAGCGGTAGGAAAATCCAAGGTAGTTCAAGGCGTTAAGTGACCTCAAAAGGTATATGTTCCCAGCTCCTTGACTAAATTTATGTTAACATATGGAAGAGAGCATACCCGGACTACATGTATATATCGTTATCAAGCTCGCTCCTGAGTATGTGTGTTGTTTAGAGGAAATCTGAAATTGTGATGAGTTCTTCGATCTCATATTTGAGCTTAGGATCCTATGTGTTTTGAGCATGATATACATATTTACAATTATAAATAAGCCATGAACCTTTATATATGCTGATTAAGAGCATGAAAATTCGATGTTAAAAATATAAATGAGGATCCTGCTAGTTGCTGAGTTGAAAGCATGATTTCGGCACCTCTCTTAATCGTGTTTGGACCCAAAACCGTAGCCTCGTGTGTTCGTTCGTGAGAAAATGCGAACTAGTATGCTAGGATGTTAAGTGAACAACATGCTGGGAGTTAGAAATCCCTACGTAAAGCATGAAAAATATTACTACCCTCAGAATAATTCTGGACCCTGAAATGTTAAACTCCAACGTCGTGTGCTTTGCCAGAATGATATTCATGTAGTCTTAGAGTGTTATGAGAGCGGAAGGGAGAGGTTATATGTTTTTATCTTGCAGCTTGTGAGTAACGTGGACCTCAGTTATAGTTGTAAGAACCAGAACAAGCTGCGCATATAAGGTGTTTGATGAAATGACTCTGTTAAAACTGCAACTCTACAACTAAATCCTAAACCATCTGAGATTCAACCTCACATTACATAATTTATTCTAGTCTCCAACCCGTCCGAAAACTTACTTCCAGTCGATCAAACTGGCTTTCGCTTCTTCCCTCAATCTGAGCCCTTCAATTTAGTCCATTCACGCTTCACTCCTTGTGACCAAGAATATTTCCGTCAAACATTGCTTAATTTTGATTTTTCCAGCTTTTAAAATCATTCGTAATGAACAAGAATTTTTTGTCTCAGCACGAGCCTCTTTTCTGAATTTTATTTATTCATTTCCCCTTCTTTTCACACCAGATTCTTCAAAAGTATAAACTCATTCCAAAACAGTCCAGCCCTTAATCTCATTCTAAGCACATAATAATAAATCATGGATTATTCCAACATAATCCGAGTCGACGTCTTACTTGAATCTCTCCTCCTAATATTTATTTCCGTTTACTTTCATTAGCCTTTAAAATTTAGGGTATCATATCATTTCCATCTCACTCGGCTCGTTGTTAGACTTTGATGGGAACCTCCCAACTACTTATACATTCTTCTGGAAATCGTAGAAATCTAAAAGGATTAGACCCCAACATCCGGTCCAGTTTTCATTTAGAATTTTTAACCTTATTACTAGGATGAAATAAAAGGGAGTTAAGAATATTGCCGTATAATTTTTATTTTTACATAAAATAAAATTTTGGAGCTTGAAGGTATCTCATGCACCATGAATCTAACTTAGAGAATTTATACGTTGAAGGAAATGGAGGAGCGCAACGCCAAGGCATCTAGATCGAAACCATCTCTTGTCATGTGGGCTTTCCTTATCAAAAATATAAAATCATAAACTTATTTTACTTTTCGAGCCTCAAGCTCAAAATGTGAAAATTCCGAACGACATGATTTCTTTTGAACTATTGTCATGGCCTAAATTATTTGCGTTAACTATTTGTCCTCTAATTGGGGGAGCCCCACTTAGAGAAGAGCATGTCGCACATTTAGTGCGAATGTTAACTTGACATTAAATGCGAGTTTCAATGATCGTGTCCTGTTATTGAAAGAGATGCCAGTGATTAGTGCACTGTGATGTCGGCTCATTAAGGTAGCACCTTAACCTGAATGTGCATCGTGGCCGGTGAAGGTGGCCACTAGAGGATTCGAGTCTACAATAGGCAACGCAAATTGCCACTTTAATTTGCCAAGGATCGTTCTTAAGATATCGAAAATAAATATAAATTAAATAAATCAGGCGAACCTAAGCATGCTCCTACAAAATTAATTGCAAAGGGATGGATCTATGGAATACCTGAACTCTAGCGACTGATCTATAGATCTAGATCGATGACGGAGACTTCTTCCAACAGATCTGATCTTCTGATTTGTTCCCTTGCTCGATCCAGAAATCTGGTGAGGATACGCTACCGGATCTACAGCCGCCCACTCTCTCTCAATCTCTCTAGGGTTTCTGATTTGAAACTTCAAACTAATGTGGGAAAATGAGAGATTTATCTATTTATATAGATCTGGAGAATGGGCTATTAGGGTTTAATAAACCCTAATGGGCTCTGAGCAATGTTGGGCCAGACCAGGGATCAAATGCAAATAATAAAGTGGGTCTCCTATTAATTAATTCCATGTTCAACCCATAACATAATTAATTAATAAACATTAATTCATGCCACCAGAGAATTAATGTTGACCTACCCCTTTATTATTACCACGTTATTAGGAACGGGTTGCATTGACTTGGTTAATCCCCATATTTAAGATTTCAGACATTCATTAATTAATTCAGCGTATGACAATTAGCTGTAATTAATTAATCTCTTATTATTCCTGAGTAGTACCACTCATCCCTTATCGCTTATGCTTGAATCAATGATTCAGCCTGCAGGACTTATCATAAAGAACCTCGTGAGCTTCCCAGGGAATGTCACCATCCTGAAACAGTTATGGTTATCTAAATCCAGCCTGAGGAAACCCCACACAAACTGCCATCACCCAAGATGCAGATATACGAGTACATGTAAGACTCTCCACCATAGCAAGTCAAAGTGACAGTCTACCCATGTGTGCCCCTCAGCTTTCAATAGACTTAGATCCGACCAAGTTACAGAGATCTTTACTCATTCATATGTCAAGTAGAATGGTTCATCTCACTGTTGATCCTATCAATACATTGAGATGTACCGGCCACACAAAGCAGTCAAGAGAAACCACTTATGGACTTGTGTACCGCAGCCTAAACCGACAGCTAAACCAGAAACTGTCTCAGCTATGATAATTGTTTATATCTCGCTAGGTTGAACGATCTATACGATCTTCTGTGATCTCTTACACACCGTATGATCTCCCTATCAACGAGATAACTTGATGTGTTTGTTCGCATGGTATGATTGTTAATTCAGGCAGGAGTTGTTTATTGCAAGTTATTAATGATTACCACTATATCAAACATAACGTTTCCCAATATACCAATCACAATGCTTTTATGTATACAATTCCAACAATCTCCCACTTATACTCAAAGCATTATACCATTACTTTCCAGAGTATAACATGTGTCTATTCTAATCTAGCTATTACATTTGGTCACCAGATGGTCGGCATCTACCTCAGTCCTAGGCTACGAACGTGACCCTCGTATGCCTTCTGCTTACCCTTTGTAAATGGATTCGCTAGATTATCCTTCGTGTCAATCTTCTCTATTAGCACATCGCCCATCGTTACGATTTCTCGTATGATGTGGTACTTTCTCTCTATGTGCTTTGACGCCTTGTGAGTTCTTGGTTCCTCAGAGTTTGCTACTGCACCTGCATTATCACAATATACCGTGATAGTCTTGGGCAAACTCAGAACAATATCTAACTCTTGGAGGTAGTTCCGGAGCCATACTGCTTCTTTAGAAGCTTCTGAAGCTGCCACATACTCAGCTTCCATGGTGGAGGGAGTCCGCAATACATTTCTGTTTCGCACTCCTCCATGATACAACTCCACCTCCCAAGGTGAACACATAGCCCGAGGTCGATCTCTTCTCATCCTGATCCACCTGGAAATTCGAATCCGTATAACCCACAAGGCACAAATTCTCACACTGATAAACAAGATAATAGTCTCGAGTTCTTTTCAGATACTTAAGAATATGTTTGACAGCAGTCTAGTGCATCTGTCCAGGGTTAGACTGATATCTGGCCACCATGCCCATGGCATAACAGATATCTGGCCTCGTACATAGCATCGCATACATAAGACTTCCCACTGCCGAAGCATATGGTACTTTAGCCATCTCATCCTTCTCCTCTTCTGTTGCAGGGCATTGTGCCTTAGACAGAGGAACACCATGTCTGAAAGGTAGCAATCCCAATATCAATATAAGCGGCCTGAGACAAGCTTAACATCCTCTTCTTGCGATCACGCAAGACTTTAATCCCAATGATGTATCCAACGTCTCCTAGGTCCTTCATTTGAAACTGTTCGGATAACCATCTCTTTATGTCTGACAACACCTTCACAATGTTGTCGAATAGAAGAATGTCATATACATAAAGTGCAAGGAATACCATGCTTCCGTTGATGTATAATCGGTACACACAACTTTCAGTTTTGCACTGTGAAAATCCACAGGATTTAATCACATCATCGAAACGTTTGTTCCATGACCGTGAAGCGTGTTTAAGTCCATACAAGGACTTCCTTAGCTTCCAGACAAGATGCTCTTCACCATTCTTCACATAACCCTCTGGCTGCTGTATATAGATGTCACGACCTTCCTCAAGGTACCCGTTTAAAAATGCGGTTTTGACATTCATCTGCCAGATCTCTAAGTCCATATGTGCTGCTATGGGTAGAAGAATTCGAATGGATTTGAGCATGGCTACTGGTGAGAAGGTCTCATCATACTGAATGCCCTCCTTTTGACTATAACCCTTCGCCACCAAACTGGCTTTAAAAGCGTTATTTCTCCTTTCGAACCTTTCTTCCGTTTGTATACCCATTTGCAACCTATAGCCCAAAAGACATCTGGTAGCGCAGACTTCTAGTATACATCCATAGAGGTAATTGATTCAATTTCTGAATCCATGGCTTTATGTCATTTTTTCGCATCTTTGTCATTTACTGCTTCGTCGTATGTCCATGGGTCAGTATCATCTAGTCTATCTTCTAGGATCAAGTTCGAAGACTCTCCCACGAACATATACCGCTCGGGTTGATGAGGTACCCTCCCACTACGACGGAGCACTGGTACTGAATCAGCAGTTGGTGCAATTACTTGTGGCTCAAATCCTTGCACTGGCGACCGTGCAATTGGTTCCATACCTTCGAGAGGTACACTCAATCTGCCACGGGGTTTTCCCAATGGAAGCGCATCATCGTCTCCAATTTCTTGGAGAATTATATCACTTTTGGATTTGTGGTTTTTCACAAACTCGTCCTCCAAGAATCTTGCGTTGGTGCTAACAACGATCTTCTGATCCTCAGGACAGTAGAAATAACCACCTTTCGTTTGTCTGGGGTATCCCACAAACAGCATTAGCTTGGACCTACCTTCTAACTTATCAGGTTCTTTTGACAAAACATATGTCGGACAACCCCACACTCTTATCTTTGACACACTGGGCTTTCGCCCATGCCAGAGTTCCGAGGGTGTTTTAGGAACTGACTTAGAAGGTACCAGGTTCAGCAGGTACGTCGTTGTTAGTAACACGTGGCCCCAAAACGAAACAGGCAAGTTATCATAACTCATCATAGATCTCACCATTTCAAGAAGAGTCCTATTTCTTTTTTCCTCCACACCATTCTGCTGAGGAGTGCCCGGTGCGGTCCATTGGGATGTAATCCCATTCTCTGATAAAAATTGCAAGAACTCGTCACTGAGATACTCACCACCACGATCAAATCGTAATGACTTAATGGTCTTGTTTAACTTCTTCTCTACTTCCGCCTTGAATTCCTTGAATTTCTTAAAGCATTCAGACTTATAGTGAAGTAAGTAAACATACCCATATCTCGAGTAATCGTCAATAAAAGTGACGAAATACTTAAATCCTCCACGAGCTTGCGTAGACATCGGTCCACATAAATCAGAGTGGATCAGTTCCAACACATCACTTGCTTGAGACTGACTTGCCTTGAAAGGCTTGGTCGTCATCTTTCCCTCTATACAGGATTCACAAACTCGATGTGGAACTACCTGGATTGAATCCAACGTTCCATCATCCACGAGTCTCTTGATCCTCTTTAGATTGATGTGACCTAGTCTCAGATGCCATAGATATGTAAGATCCTCATCAAAAGATGAAAACTTTCTCTTCTTATGATTAAATGAGTTATATGCAGCATTCACGGAAGATTTATGCAAACAAGTTATGATATAAAGAGAGTCTTTCTGTATCCCACGACAGATAACACCGTTATTGCCATTGATAGTAACATGACTATCAAAAATAACTGAAAATCCATCATTTATTAAACAGGAAACAGAAATAAGGTTCCGCCGGAAATCCGGCACATACAAAACGTCTCTTAAAATCAGAACATTGTCTTGAAAGCATAATGTAACATCTCCAACTGCTATGATAAACACTCATTTTGTGCATTTTACTGATGTGGATTTGCTCACT
>JAPKLW010000692.1:329857-389088 GCA_026898455.1 Plectranthus barbatus
TATATATATATATATATATATATATATATATATACTAAAGGAGAGAAATAATTTTTAATAAAAAGGCGGGAAAAGATTTTTCAATAATGTATTTTTTAAATACATTGTTATTTAATTAATTAGGTACTAATGAATATTAATCTGTAAATATATTAAAGCAAATTAGTTAAAAAACACGGTTCCAACCAAAAAAAAATTGGATTAATTATTTTATTTATTTTATTATGACATAAATAATAATAATAATAATAATAATAATAATAATAATAATAATAATAATAATAGAATAAAATTATTGTTATCACTTTTTCTTTAAAATATTATCGCAAATTTGTTATATTTAATAGTTTTTGAATAATACAATCATAGTATATTTTATGTGTTAATATTTAAATCAAATTTCATAGACTCCGTATTTATCATATTTCTGTTTTTTTATTATATATATATATAGTTGTATGTATAATATAAATTATTAAGTTTAACATTGATAAATAAGAATTAAATATATATAATAAGAATTGCTTAAAATGTTAAGACATATAATTTTTTAATTATATCATAACATTATTAAATAAGACATTATATACTCCCTCCGTCCCACTTCAATTGTCCACCTTTCCTTTTTCGTCCGTCCTATTTAATTGTCCACTTACCTAAAAAGGAAAATTAATACACAATCTCTAATAAAATACTCCCTCTGTCCCGTCAGATTAGTCCATATTTCCATTTTCGTCTGTCCCACCAGATTAGTCCACTTTCCTAAAATGGAAAAAAATTTCCTCACATCAATAAAATATTAATTCCACTACACTCACAAACATTGGTTTCTGTGCCAAAACCAAACTGGACTAATCTAATGGGACGGAGGGAGTACTAATTTTCTCTATCTCTTACAACATTGATTATTGTGCCCACTTCCAAGTGGACTAATTAAAAGGGACAGAGGGAGTATTTAATATGCGTATAGCACAGATGTAAATCTAGATCTATATCGATATAATATATTAAAGGAGAATAGTGGCTTATTAATTGTTTTGTCAAAAATATAAATTGGTTTTTATTTTTATTATTTATTCTATTATAACATAGAAATATAATAATAATAATAAAATATAACAAATTTATATTTCTTACATTTTCATTAAAATATTACATCTCACAAATTAATTATATATACTATTTTTCAATAATATATTTTGATTGATATATTTTTTTTTATTTACATATATAATTCAACATATAATAAAGAAAATAGTTTTATTATAATATATTAAATATAATATTTATGAATAAAAATTAAATATATCTAAAAAATGCTAAGATTTAAAATTTTGTTAATTATATATTAATATTATAAAATAAGATATTACATATTTAATTTGCGCATCGCGGGTGCAAATCTAGTAAGACTTAAATTGAAAAAGTTTTCGATGAAAGTGTTGAAGCCCACCCCAATCTATTTGGACTGTAGATAATAGCCGCGTAATTACTTATTAGATACAATAATACAGTCTCTTAAGATTTTTCTTTTCAAAATTCGAAAGTAGTGTCTTATTCACATGTAAACCAAAAAACAAAGCAATGAAAAAACATGCCATTAATTGTGAAGATGTTTAACTAAAAAAAGATTCCAAAATGAGCAAATGTGGGATATCTAGTAGGTGAGATAGGATTATATATATCCATCAAACATTGAAAAAACTATTCCAACAGGTCTAAGAAAAGAGGAGAGGTTAAAAGTGTGAATTAGTAAGCAATCCACATATCTAGCAATGCTTCAATTAGAAAAGTCAAGATATGTTGGTGTCTAATCACAATCATTAATATTCCAACACTACTTAAACTTCCCCCCATTTCAAAGTTATCTCACCACTATTTATTACCTAATTCATTATTCTCAGCATTTGTCTTTTTCCTAAGCCTTTTCTTTTTCAATTATCTTATAATAATATAACATTGAATATCTTTGTAAAATTGTAACCCACTCCATGGTTCAATATTCATCTTCCTACATTCTATATAAGTATTTTGGATATTCACTTGTCAATTCGGTTCGCTTTCTTTTTATTATAATTTAAGTTTCATTTGTTTTTTTCACCAAGAATAATCAAGAAAAATTACATGGAGATATTTATATTTTGTTTTTTAATTACATTACTAATAATCTAACCCTAATACCCTATTTTTATTTTATTTTTAGATGTAGAGTTTGTGATAATATTTTTACCATTAGTTTGTTAATATTTTTTAATTAAATGTTTATTAATACAGGCAAATTTTTAAGATTAATTATAAAATTATTATTAAAAACTTATAATGCGCTTGCTTAATTTTATATTAGATCTTTGATAATTACGTCATACGTTCATGTTTTAAGATTTTAAATATTTATTAAAATTATTGAATTTTTATTGCAATCCGGTTATTTTCGTAATTTGCTCGGTTAGGCTCCAAAAATAATTCGACTATTTCAATTTGATTTTTATATCACTTAAAATCAATTGAAATAACTAAATGCTTACTCTGATGGGAGAGTAGAACTAGGGCATCGAAAATAATCAAAAGGGTTTGTAAAAACCTACAGAAATAAACAAGAAATAATTATATGGCTGAACGGTGCCATATGAATTGATTAAATGAAGTAGAAAGTTGAAATATGCAATAAATATTATAGAAATTGGACAGTAGATCGACCACCCTTAAAGAAAACGTGGGAAATAAATTAAGTGGACTCAATTATTAATTTGTAAGATGTTGTAAAAGTCATGCTGACTATTTGTGATTATCAATAATTTGGAATAACATCTGTTTAAACTAAAATATTATCATAATCACAATGTTTCAATGTATTATTATTTTTTTTGGAGTTTCTAAGTAATTATACCCTATGATGAATTGATTGTTAGCATGACGAGTCACTTTATATATTGTTAAATTTTAGGTTGTAAATTGGAAATAAATATTGAATTTACACACACACCCACACTCTCTCCCATTAATAAATTTGGTTGGCAAATTAAAGCGTAAGAAATCATGCATGCATGGTATATTTTGGCTAATTAAAGAAATATTAGAGTTAGGACAAGACAAGCATGCATTAATGATGTTATTTATTTCAAAACCTACAAACATATATATACATGTAACATGTGTATGTGTATATATATAGCATCTCCAAGAATGACTTCATTGGCTGCATGTTCTCTTACGTACTGAAATAAATTCTCTCTATCTCTCTCTCTCTCTCAAACATACAAACACACAGACACACACACAATAATGGGAGTGAGGAAATGCTCAAAATGTGGGCAAACGGGTCACAATTCAAGAACTTGCAAAAATGTTTCATCAAGTAGTGGTCAAATTATGAAGCTTTTTGGTGTGGAGTTCACGAAACTGCCGACCGAAATGTCATCTTCCGACGAAGATTCCGATAAACTAATCAAGCATAATGTACCAACTCCAGGGCAGAGGAAAAAGGGTATGCTGGTTTTGATTTGGATTTCTTTATCGAATGCTCTAGCTATTACATGTTGGTGTTAACTGGGTGCATATATATATATGTATGTATAGGTATAGCATGGAGTGAAGAGGAGCACAGGTTGTTTTTGTTAGGGCTGGAAAAGCTTGGAAAAGGGAATTGGAGAGGAATTTCAAGGAATTTTGTGACCACAAGAACTTCCACACAAGTCGCAAGCCATGCCCAAAAGTATTTTATCCGAGCCAACAAAAATAAATCCCCACTTCCCATTCTCTCCATGGTATGTATGATTTTATATGTATATATAGGTTCATGATCATGCGAGACGTGTGCTGCATTCGATTTTTCCAAAATTTATATTATATTATGATTCAAACATCAATACACCGATACTATAAATTAGGTCATGATGAAGGTAGTTAAGTAAATAGAATAAATTGGAAAATTGCCAAAATAAAATGGGCCGGAGTGTTTAAACTTATTGAAGATGAGCACAAGAAATATATTGTAACAAAAGTCTTGACATCTTTACTTGATTTTGAGGGCGCATTTGTTAAAATGCTTTGCTTATGATAAATTGGTCATGTAGAAAGGAACACCTCTTCCTTATTTAAATTGTGAATCCTGTTTTTTTTTTTTTTTTTTTTTCTTAACTGACATTTAAGTTATTTTAGCAATATGAATGAAAATCCGGATGATATTAAACTATTATAGATATTTTCCTTCTAATATTTGTTTGAACTTTAATGTATAATGTGGAGGCTGTGGAGCACAGTCGTAGGAGATTATTCATTAGAATATGTTTAATAATTGTATGCTAAGTAATATTTTTTTAATGTAGTATATAATGAATGGATAGCGGTATAAAATAAATGTAAAGATAGAATGACTTAAATGCAAGATGTTTTATTTTATTGCATACCATGAAGGAAAGTTCTGAATTTATCATATTATGCAAAATAATGAGAATAAAATGCTAAGATTTAATTAATAAATTTAAATATTTTTAATTATATAAAAAATGAAAACACTTTTAATAAACACTTAGTCACTAAAATATTACTACGGAGTATTATTAATTTAAGATTTAAGAAGATAGTTTTAACTATCAATTTCATATCTGAAATATAAATTCTTAATTTAGATCTAAAAATCCCATAACTCACTATTCGAAATTGAAATAATTATAAAAACTCTCAATTCAGACATTACTATCCGGTTCTGAATTGAAAATCCAGCTAAACATACTATTATTTTTCAGATTCTCAATTAATAATTTCCTAATTTGTAACAGATGAGGAGGAATGAAGGGGCGTGCTGTATTTATTTGAAGAAAAAACCCAATAATCCTTCGGAAGCAACTTACAATTGCAGATTCTTTAACAATTCAGCCACTCAAAACCCACCGAGCTTGGAGCTCACTCTTGCCGCTCGGCCGCCGCCTCTGCCGCCGATTTGGGGACGGCGCCCGGTAGTGCTGTGGAAGAAGCAGTATCTAGCCAATAGGTTTTAATTGATCATTTTTTTCCCCAAAAGATATAGGAGTAGGATGCTCAAATTGCGTGAAGCTCCGGAATGAAAAACTATTTTTAGATTTGATCAATTAATAATAAAGAAATCATCCTTTTTTTTTCTATTCATAATAGCTATTCATTAATAAAACTAATTTATCTGTAAAAGATCAAATATTCAAATATATTGTATATTATATATATTTTTTCAAATTTAAAATATCTTTTAATTAAATAGTTAAATTATTCTAAACTATATAAATATATGATCGGATTTTTCTTAGGAAGTATTCATACCTGATTTTATGTTTTGAAGAGTCAAACAGCATCTAGAAATTACTAGTTTAGAATGTCTCTAGATTAACTCTAGTCTGCGCAAAATACATAAAGTCATGTATAGGGTATTAATTGAGTTGTAATAGAGCTGATCAAGACAAACTAGAAATCCTCGAGTTTGGTCTTGCAATATGATAGAAGAAATTAGCTACAATCCTTAGTACCGATTTGGAGATTTCACATGAAGAAAACTGGCAAACGTCACCAGCATGAAACTGACCAATTTCACTCACGCATATCATTCTCGAACACAGAAACACAAAGAACAAGTCAGTAAGAATTCTCCTGAAGGCCAGACTTTAAGAATAGAGATTACTTAAAGTATGAAGATCTTGGTGTTGGGCCAATTTCGATTCCTCGGACTGATTAGAAGAGTCACTCTGACACATAGGACAATGTCAACATCCTGTATCAGAAAAGCAGGAGCAGGTGCAGACTTCTATAAAAGCAACATGTCCTTCGCAGAAGAGAGGCGCCGATTGGACTTCATCCAAAATGTCCCTCAACGGCTTGAGTAGAATAGTTTCGGACTCACTAACAACTTTCAAATCTACTAGAACTTCTCTGCCGAACATTCAAAAGTGCTATGAGCTTTCTACGTTCGAAGCTATTACATAGCTTTCCGTGTGCCATCTTAGACACGAGACTTGTTGCTATCTAAGAACAAGTTATTTCTTTAGTGTTCTTATTCTCCAAGTATGAACACAACAGTCACAACTTTTCTCCAAGTTGTGGTACTCATGGGCATCTAGCCAAACAAATTGATGCTTCAGGGAAGAACCTTAATATTTTCAAATTCCATAGACGGAGGTTGTGTGATATGTCCACACTTCAGATCTACATGGTGGAGGAAGCAACGTCCTGGGTGAGTGAGCAAGTGGACTAGTGGACACTGACATTCATCAGCTTGCAATAAATCGTGAGAACCTTTGTATTCCAAAACCTAGGGTATTCCAGACTTAAAGTCTGAAGAGAGGACGTAGGGGTGATGTGTCCAAACCTTTATAAATTCTTGTGCATTTATGGCTTTATTTACTTTGTCATAGGAGTTTAAAACTCAATATTGTCTAAGTGTTGAGGTATACTTGAAACCTGAACTAAATCTCAAACTCGCTAATCTTAAGTTTTCAGAGACACAAACTAGTGAGTAACAAAAAGTTTGTGAGTATAAGGTTTCGTATAAAATTCTCACTGCGTGTATTAGATTTCTGATCTCGGGACCAACAAGTGGTATCGGAGCGGTTGGTCTTTACAAACTAGTTGATTTGAGTCACTTAGGCCCAAATCCATATTTCCTTGCACTTTTTTTTTTGTTTTAGCGAGCATGTTTATACTTCCAAGTTTACCAACACAAATCTTCCACCGTACTCGGTGGAGAAGCTCACAATATAGAAAAAGAGGTCCACCATAATGCTCAAAAGTATACATCCAAAAATGGTTAAAGTTATCGAGCGTGAACTGATCAAGATCCTAAAGGCCAACAATCATCTAGGCAGAGATAGCGGACCAGAAATGGTTGAGAAGCCGTATGACGAGTGGATGCAAGAGGAATGACTTCATTCATGTTCGCCATATGAATATCCCACTCATTGGCTTGTAGTTGAGTGAACACGTCCTTTGTCGACATCTTCGACAATTCTTTCTCCTTCAGGCTCGTGGTTGACAAACCAATCTTCCTTCGACATCTTGGAGAGAATCTTTGCATTTAAATCTGCAATAGTATACTCTCTCCCCAAGTTTTGAAGCTCACATACAATAGCATTAAATCTTGTTTCGATAGATTTAATATTTTCACTGGGAAGCATTTGAAAGGATTCATACTTATCTACACAGTTTTGAAGCTTGTTTCGCTTCATTTGATCGGTCTCTTGCCAGAGAGTGCCAAGGAAATCTCAAACATGTTTTGATGTGTCGTACTCCAGTGCTTCGATAACTAAGGTTTCTGGTAGGAATTAAAGTATCATCTCTATGCACAGCATCTAGATGAGCACGAGCTTTATCTTTGGTAGTCCATTCAGCATAGGGTTTCTCTATGATCTTTGGGCCATTGCCTCCACCGAGCTGAGTGTTGACCTATGTAATCTTGATGGGTCCATTTGCTATAACATCCACCATTTCTGGATGGATGTTCCGCAGCATGATCATGGACCTCTTCTTCCAGATGTTGTACGACTGTGTGTAGGGATTGAGTCTACGACGGGCAATATTAATTGCCATTAAACTTGCCAAGGATCGTTCTTAGGATACCAAGAATAAATACAATTAAATGAACCATGCAAAAGCCTATGCATGCTCCTACAAATTAAATTGCATAGGATGGATTAAAGATTGTACCTTGTTTCACCGTTTGATCCACAGGACAGATCGGAGAATAATAACGGTGAAAAACCTATTCAGATCTGAAGCGGAATATGGAACCTTGAATCTCTTCTCTTGTTCCTACAGATCTGATCTTCTGATCTGTATCCCTTGCTCCTTGGAAATCTGGTGAGGATTATTCTACCAAGTTAAATCCGAGCTTTGGAGAAGTCGATCAATCTTCTCCCTCAGATCCAGCCGCCGTCGCCCCTCTCTCTCTGTCCGTTATGAAACCCTAGTTTCTTAACTGACGGCTACTGAAAGTGTACACACAGAATTGTATTGATCCAATAGAGAAGGGGGGTTTATATAGTGTTAGGGTTTATGAAACCCTAACCCTAATGGGCTGAGAGCAGTTAATGGGCCAGACCAGGGATCAGATGCAAATAATAAAGTGGGCCCTCTTTTATTAATTAATTCTCTCATGTCCAACCCAGAACATTAATTAATTAATAAAGTATTGTTTTAACCTTCACCACGGTAACAATACTGACTCGCCCCTTTATTACCACGTTATTAGGAACGGGTTGCACCAAACTAACTTGATCCACATATTTAAGGTTTCAGACATTCATTAATTAATTTGGCTTATGACAATCAGCCACAATTAATTAATTTCTTATTTCCTGAATAACACCACTCACCTTTTATCACTTATGCCTGAATTAAATAATTCAACCTGCAGGGTTTAGCATAATGAACCTTTGTGAGCTCATCAGGGAATGTCACCATCCTAAACGGATATGTTACCATACATCCAGACTAAGCAGACCCCACACAAATTGCCAACACCCAAAATACAAGTATAAGGGTACATGTAAGACCCGCCACTCTAGTAAATCAAAGTGTGGTCAATCTGTGTGTGCCCCTTATCCTTCAGTACGATTTAAGATCACAGAAAGTATGCTAGGGATCTGGCTCGTTCATATGTCAATGAGAACGGCGCATCCCACTGTTGATCCCATCAATACATAAAAATGTACCGACACATCAAGTAGCCAGGATAAGCCCACTTATGAACTGATGTGCCGCAGCTTAAACCGACAGCCTATCCAGGGACCGTCTCAGCTGTGATACTCTTTATATCTCGCTAGGTCAAGCGAACCATATGATCCTCTGTGATCTACAACACACCATATGGTCATCCCTTTCCACGAGATAAAAGGATATTATAGTTCGTCGTATGATTGTTCTATCAGACAGCGAGCATTGTTGCGGATACATACATGAATACCAGTGTACGAAAACACTTAATCATATATGCTTTCAGTATACAATCCCAACACTGTGGAGAGTACATGGGAAGCTTGGTGACATGTGCCATCTTTATACCTGAGCTAAATCAGACAATAAACACAAAAACAAGTGCAAGGAAAAGAGATCTGGTCCTAAGCGACTCAACACAACCAATTAGTCTATAAAGACAACCTTGGCATGTGATACCATTTGTTGGTCCTGAAATCAAAGTATGAAAGTAAGCAGCGGAAGTTAATTAATCTTGCACTTGGTCTGAAAACTGACTTGAATCATTTTTCAGTTTGAGAAAACTCAGTTTTAGCTCAAAATGTGTTAAGTAAGCTTCAAGATATACGCTTCAATACTTAGCCAAGTATTGAAGGTTTCAAATATGCAAGTAAGTTTAGTGCAGAAACTTAAGAAAGCAATAAATAAGACAGAATATTTATAGTGGTTCAAATCAAAATCCTACGTTCACTCTTCCGAACTTAATCGGGAATCCACTGAGTTTCAGTATTACAAGCCTTCTCACGATATATGGTCAGCCCGTCGGAAACCTCCGTCCTTTGGTCTACTGACGTCACTCGCTCAGAAACTCCTTGTTACTTCTTCTTCAGGTTGAAATGAGGATGCATCCCGCAGCCTTCAAATGGACGGTTGGATGTTTTCTTGCTCTTCCCAGAACTCAGCAAGGTTGGCAATGCCCTTGATAATCAGATTCCCATAGTAGGAAACTGACTGCTATGAATATTACTTTGGAAAGTAATATTCACCAAGTAAAAGCTTCAGCTTAGAACTTCAGCCTTGTGCATTTAGATAGATGCACGGATGGGATAACTTGAGTTAGAAACTCAAGTCTCGTGTTCAGTGGACACGAAAGTTCATAGATCTTTGAGTAAACAAATTGACAGAGTGTCGGCCCAGTTTTGCGTAGGGTCTTCGATATTTATTTTGCCGATTTGTCGAGCTATTTATAGGATGGCATGGATAACAATTTGAAATCTTCTCATTAGACTCAGACTTCCAGCCATTGGAGACAAAAATTAGGTCGTCCAATCATAGCCATTCATGCTCTGCTCTGCCATCTGCTTTTGCTTTTGGCAGTGTACTTTCAACTGACTTTTGTCAGACGAAGTTTCAGTTCGAAGAATCTAAGTTTGAGTTTCCTCATACTGACTTTTGACTTTTTTTAGATCTCTTGAGTCTGACTTCAGATTCCTCCTAGGATTATTTGTGTCTCCTTGTGTTTCACGTGTTTTTGGATATTGAACTGAAAACTGACATTTCCAAAGTAAGTTTAAGTTTCCTTCTTTCTTCAGAAAAATTCAATTTCCAAAAACTGAGTTTCTGGCATTACTAAGTTTTAAATACGAAACATTGTCTTCAGAACTTCAAGTTTCTTGGGATCTTCTCTTCACGTTCAGAAAGTTGGTTCCTGACCTCTCGAGCTACGCCTTCTTGAATTCCATCATTAGAAACTCTGTTTCTGATAGTTTGCTCGATCTTCAGCATCTAAGTTTCTAGTCTATTACAACTCGATCAATCCTATACAAAGATCACATTTAGAAATTCTAGAAACTTAATACTAAAGTAAGTTTTGATACATCAAAACATCAAATTAGGAATGAAATTAAAACTTAGTTTCTAACAAATTCTATTATCGAGTTTTTAATTTCTATTATTCAATAAATTATGTTTTATTTTTTAAAATAAATATTTGTTTCATAAACATATGCATAGTAATATTTTGTATTCGTTAATTATTAGTAATCTCAGAATTATTTATTTTATTTTAAATTAATATATACTCCCTCCGTCCCATCCGATTTCGGCACATGAATTTTAGAGTTAGTGTTTAGTAGCTAATTGTGGTCGTTAATAAAATTGGCAATCATTATTAACTTGTTTAAGTCTTACAGAAGTAAATTACGATTGCCAATTTTATTACCGACCACAATTAGCTACTAAACACTAGTTCCGAAATTCATGTGCCAAAAAGAAAAGTACCTAATCGGATGGGACGGAAGGAGTATAGAACTGCATTTTGTGTTTGAGTTTGATGTTTTGGATTGAAGATGGCCTTTGAATACAGAAAATAATAATTAAAAAAAAACTGAAATATTTCATTAAAATTGTTGGTTTGAAAATTTCTCAAAAAGCTCATCGTATGAATTCCTATCAAATCAATAACAAAAGTAATAGTAATAATATTATTACTTACAAACTCGTAATGAAGTGATTAAATGCTTTTCTAATGACTAATTATTTTTGAGTTCGAGTAATGTTATGGACAACCCATAGTTTCAATACGGTTTGGGCGTTGAAAATCGTTACATTTGCAGACGTACCGAAGCTGCGAAAGGTAGTTGGATTTCAGACTTTTTTTTATTTATTTATTTATCATATCTAACAATGCATCATATTCTTGCAAACGTAAGAAGTAAACAAATACCATGCAACAAGGAGTATAGAGAAGGAAAACAGACCAAACAAAAATGGCCATCCAACTACAAAAACACCCAGCCACGACACCACCATGAAAGGCATAAATGATCTCACAACAGAACAGCCATCAATCCACTTCCCCTTAGCCAGTACAAGAGCTGCAACACTAACCATGTTCCAATTTGTCGAGCCCTCGTAGGCCAGCCGGTTCAGGCTGTGAGCCACGAATGAGTGGCAGTTGCAGGTGAACAGGTTGTAGGATTTGGTCTCATAGTGGCGCGAGCTCGACTCGATGGCATCGTCCCATGTCATTTCCGGCCCAACCTCAACATGAACATAGCGTTGCCTGCATTTATGTGCAGCCAGGTTTGGAGGGAAACAGCACTGCTGCAACAATGTTCACAATAAACACCAGCTAGCTCTCATCTTGCTCGAATTCAAAGAAGAGATAGTTTTGTTGGGAATATACCTGGTGTCGATCCAGTTGGAGGTATTTGGCAACAGGACCAAATGCATAGTTGTCGACATTGATGAGGTTGGAACCGGCGAAGTCTAGAATGGTGCCATCCTCCTTGCATATACCGACATGTCCGATGAAAGGTGCCAACCAAGAGACGACAGGGAGAGGTGTCCAAACGACACAGCATGGGAATCTTGAGTTTTTGGGATCTACTTCCTGCAGCGGCCAAAACTCGTGCTCAATAGTTTCACCATCACTTCTACTTTCAATGTCTTGAACAAGACCAAACTCCATCAATGAAACCTCTCCTCAGTGCTAAATACAATCTTGCATACTAGGAGGAACTAAGAAAAGAACATCAAATCCAATGCTGTCAAAATGAAAAGCCAACTCCGGAATGGAAGACTGCAGTATACAAGGAGGAAAGTGATATTGCAGTAAAGAGGGAAAAGCAGAGAGCACGATAAACAAAGATGTTGCAGGTGTTATACATATGTATGTAGTAGACTGTTCTAATTTAAGGTACGCAACAGCAAATGAAGCATGGACAAATTCGTAATGTATAAATGAAATGCAGGAGTTATTCCATTAGTGAAACTCTATTATGACAACGGAATTCCATGAAAAATCATCGGTCCATTCTTATGTTGCAATGGACAAGCACATGTGTCAATGCTAACTAATCAACAAGGGATCGTGACAAAACCTCGTTGGCATGACTTATTTAATATCATGTCACATTCCCATGTCTGAATCCTAGTCCTCTCTAATGCTGAAAATAGCCTTTAGTGTCCGTAATCGTAAGCAATTACAATTATATATTGCTTTTTTAGAAGAATGAATCCAAGCCATTATCAGTTTAATTCTCTAAGCATGCCATTAACAACAACATTTGCTGAGACTTGATTAATGTGCATCTTTTTTAGGCAAGATGAATCCAATATTTACAATCAACAACAAACTAATTCCATCCGACACTTCCCGTCTGTCATACAAAGCTCTTTGAGTATCACTTCAACATGAAGCAGAATCTGCCTACCACACACTCCACTATTAAACCATTTTGAGAAAAGGCCAATTTCATGCTCATTAACAACCCTCAGTATATAATGATTAAGCGCTTTCCCTATTATGAGTTCAAGTAACGGAAGGGCACCCCCTCCCCCACTTAAATAGTGTATAACAAACAAAAAACCCTCACTATAGTATACAATACTTGCTTCTTTTGACTAAACAAATACAGCAAAATTTAATCATCATGTCAGATTACCCTAACACGCTCACAATACACAATGATTTAGTCAAATCGAAATCACTGTTATAGAGAAGAGTTGCTGAAAATAATCGTTACAATCATAACTATATTATCCTTTAAAGATGAGGCCGAATTGTTGCTAATGCAACAAACAATTTTTCAAATTTAGTGCACTTCTTTTTTTTTTCCACAAGGGCCTTTCTCTTTATCAAAGATCAAAGAAGAAATATAAATATTATAAATATGTTAATGCAAATGTTTGTATCTCCATAACAAAGAAACCAAAACAAAAGCTTCAAAACTTCATTGTTACATTCAACAACAAAAATCCCTTTCGAATTTAAGCATAAAGAAAACTCTAACCCAACAAATATAAACTGCATTTGACAATTGAGAAATATAGATGATTAAATATAATGGGCAATTTAAGAAACAACAGAGAATTTAGGGTGAGGGAAAAAAAAAAAGTTGGAGCAGTCGGCAAAATACCTGCAAAAGGAATCTTCGCAGCATCTGCTGTAATATAAGAATTATAAACGTTTTAGGAAATGAGGAGGTCGACTCTACATGATTGAATGAAGGGTAATGGGGGTTGATATATTAAGCTTGGGTAGAGAGAGAGGATTGAAAAGAGTGAAGATGCATGAACCTCACACACTCCCTCTTCTTCTTACATGGTGGGCCCCACTTTGATTTGCTTTGACTCACTGTGTTTTTCATCTGCCCTTTTTACGTCACTCTCAACTAGGGTGTACATGTTTTGGTCCAAACCGGCCAAATCGGCCGAACTAAAATGATTTGGCTGATTTGACAAGTGCAAAAATCGATCGGTCGGACCGTAAGTTTCAAACCGTATTAATTGGTTTGGTTCACGATTTGAGTAAAGAAACCGGCCGTTTGGACCGGACCGGACCGTTTATATTAATAATAAATATTTACATTTATATTTTATACTAAAAGAGTGAATAGTGTTTAGTATAGTGATTCTAACTAAGCTTAAGATTCTTAAAGGTGTGAGTTCAAATCTTCTATGCAACAAAATATATTTTTTATTTTTCTCCTACATTTTTATTTATTTTTTGAAATTTAAAATAAAACCTAAACTAGCAAATATTTCAATCTCATTTTTATTATTTTTCTACATTTTTATTTATTTTATGAAATCTAAAACAAAACTTAAAATATCTAATATTTCAATCTCATAATTTTATTCAAATGTCTCTCTTTACCATTATAGTCTTCTCTGTTCTCTGGGTCGGTATCACCGTTATCGCATCATAATAATTTGACCTTACAATTATGTTTGAGAATGTGAGACGAACTATTATTTTTTTGATATCATTAATTAATTGTTTTTATTAAGATTGTATCGTACTTTGCCGATGAGAGCCAGTTTCAATTTTTTTTAATTTCTCAAATAAATTTTAGCTAAAAATAACATATTTTTTTACGTTTTGACTTTGCTCGTTAAGGTCGTGTTTCAAACCGTTAAACCGGCCGAACCAAACTGTTTTATTTGGTTTGGTTTGGTTTGGTTTGAAATATTAATTTGGCCGGTTTGGTTTGAAATTTTTTCAAATCGTATTATTTGGTTTGGTCCATACTTCAAACTTCAAACCGGCCAAACCGGACCGTGTACACCCCTACTCTCAACGTTGAAGTGTGGTTTCACATGTGCATATTGGAGAAAGCTACAGATATCTAATGGACCGGGTCACCGACTAGGCTCAGCCCAAATCCAACATAGCTGAGACCCGGTTCACAAATTTAATGAATTTATAGTGATTGAGTTTAAAAGTGTATTCAATAGATTTATTTTAAGTTTTCTTTTTCAAGTTCAGGCTCGACTCAAACTAAATCCACTACCACTAGTGGCCAGAGCATAAGAGCAGATCGGCACAAACACAATTTCAAGTTCAGATAAGGGTGTGCATGAATCAAATGACTCGTGAGTAGGGGTGTTTGTGGTCCAGTTAGGCCAGTTTTTTAGGAAAATTTCGGTCAAAATCTGTAGGTTCGATTTGAAGATTTTTCAAACTAAATTGGTCAACTAATTTAATAAAACTAAACCGGTCAAACCGTATAAAAAATAGTTCGATCTGACCGGTTTCGCGGTTTAAATAAAATTTATCTTAAATTTGAATAATGCACTATAATATATATTTTAAAAAAAAAGAGTTAGGATTTAATATGTTATATAATTTTTGCTTTTGTTAAAAATATATGTTGAATGTAGCAACAATGTTCATGGGACACTCAGATAAATAGGTTGCGCAATAACCAACTTAATTATAGTCATTAACTTGTAAAATATTTAAGTAAATATATATACATATACGTATCCGGCCGGTTCAGCGATTAGGACCGCAAAACTGTAACCGGACCATTTTTATCCAATTTCAAAATTCTCAAACTGTCATTTTAAAAATTATAATTTAAACCAATCAAACCAGCCAAATAAATCCATTTGGCCGGTTTGACTAGTTTCGGCCAAATCGCGAACACCTCTACTCGTGAGCTACTTCGAATCGATTTAGAAAAAAATGAAATTGATTCAATATTAATGGAGCATAGCTCAAACTCAAGTAGATGTCAAGCATGAGCTCGATTTCCATGATTTTAAAGTCGATAGACGAGCGGACCTTATCAAGTTCGAACTCAAGTCGAGCTTGGGTTCAAGTTAGATTGGCGAGCCTTATCAAATTAAATATATTTTTAAATCTTAAATTTATTATTTAATTATAAATAATTTAAACTTTTATTTAAAAAGTAATTCTAATTCTAAAATTGAGCTCGATCGAGCTGGATGAACTTTAAAAGCTCAGCTCAATCAAACTCAAGATTGAGCTTGGTCATACTTAATTTGACTCGGCTCCTAATCATTCATAGGTCTAAATTCATACCTATCTAGTTAAGCTTTATTAAATTCTTATTATTTATTTTGATTTTTTCTATTAATTAGTTACACAATAAATAGTTTCAATTGTTGAAAAATAAAATCAATCTAACAGAATTAGGGGACGTTTGGTTTAACTATCGGTAATCACTATGAGTATGGACTCAATAGCAAAGAGAATGAGTAAGAGTTTGAATTTGAGAATCATTTTCAAATATGATGTTTGATTTATGAGATGGATTTGGTAATTATTTTCGATTCTGATGATTGATTTTTAAGTTTATAGGTTTATAAAATAATTAAATATTATATAAATAATAATTTATTTAATAATAAAAAAATAAAAAACAATTATATTAAAAATAAAATAATTTATTTATCTTCATATTTATTTTATATAATATGAAACCAAGACACAAACTAAAAGATTAATTTAAAAATAATATTTTTAATATATTAAAACAATAATATTTAAAGATAAAAGTATTAATATTATAATTAAGATTATATAATAATATATTGATCATAATATTTTAGAATAATATTATAAAAAATAATTATAAAATAACATCAAATAAGAATAAATAATTTTGGAATGAGAATATAACCCACAATTTTGGAGGATTTTGGTGATTCCCAAATGTTTGGGTATTATTCCCAATTCTTCATTCTCATACCCTTCAAACGGTGGGTTTAGAATCATTTCATTCTCTCATTCCGAAATCCATTAATCAAACAGGCCATAAGTTATCTAATAAAAAGCAGAATTAGTTTTTAAAAAAAAGATATTTTAAAAGTAAATATTAAAACTAAATAGTCCTTCAAATCCATCTCGAGCCTATTTAAGACACGACTCTAACTAGGGTTGGCAATTTTGACACAACATAAACTCGCATGATAACAATTAGCACGAACATGATACGAACCTATTAAGTTCAAATACGAACCTGTTAAGCTCAAACACGATAACGAACTGACACGATAACAATATGCCTTACACAAATTGCCAGATTTACTCTTAGGACTAAAATATTTTTATATGACACGATAACACAATACGAACCCGCACGATAATAATGGGCATGAACACGACATGAACCGGTTAAGCTCAAACACGAACACGACATGAACCTGTTAAGCTCAAATATGAATACGATACGAACCCGTTTCGGTCAAACACGAATATGACATGAGCTCATTAAGCTCAAACATGATAATGACCTGACACGCACGAATTATCAGCCCTAGCTCTGATCCATCCTGCTATACTTGACAACTAAAATATATTAATGTTTATATTATACAACACAATTAATTAATATTAACTTGTCTGTCTTTGTTTTTTTTATTTTACACAACCATGAAAAACAAAAAAATAAAAGAGGGGAGAAGAAAATTATTTTATGAACTACTTTCTTCGTCCCACTTCAATAGTCTCTCTTTCCATTTTTATATTTTATAATTTATGATATTCTTGATGGTGATTGAGGTTTTATATGTTGAATAATTTGTTGGTGACCAAGGCTTAATATATTGGATATTATTATTGGTGATTGAAGCTTTCTTTATTGGATATTCTTGTTGATGACTGAGGCTTTCTATAACCCTGGATTTCTTATATTGAACTTGTATGTTACTGCGGTTGTTGATATTTTGGATATGTTGGTTATTCTTGATGGTGACTGAGGCTTTATATGTTGGTTATTCTTAGTCTGAAGCTTCTATGTTAATTAATGTTTCAGATATATTGTGAGAGTTTTAGTTGTTGTTCTTAGATGATTGTACTATGTTCACACTTGTAATATTATGAATTCTGAACTCATTTATGATGTGCAATTTGTGGGAAATGTGTTTAGCCTATTTAAAGTGATTTCATTAAGTTGTTATTGGTTAATATTTCAAATCCACAAGTCATGGTAATGCATTACAAAAATCTAAACTTGACATGTTTGGCAAAAAAACAAACTTGATGTTAATTCTTTACAAAAAAAAAACCTGATATCAAAAAAATATTCTCTCTCTAACTTTCTAGCTGCAACCACATTTGCATCCCCAAATCTAAAATGAACTTCTCTATACCATTTATGTGTATTACTGCAATTATGTACTCTAGCTATCCTTAACTAATTGCATGGACAATTCTAAGTTTCTTGGTAATTCAATTTGCAATATAAGAACATCTTTATTCATATGTGGGAGCTTCTAGTTGTTGCATCCCTTCACCTTCAATACCTCTTGTAAAGAAGACTGTAAAGAGAGAAACACCTTGTTAAATATCATTGCTTCAAGTGTGTTAAAGCCTATTAAAACAACATTAAAAAGCTCATTTGCATCCATGCATGCATGTTGTTGTTGTAGGCTTTGTATAACCCTAAAAAAAAAAAACCAGATCATCCCCATCATGAATGCCACTTCGCCTTGATTGCTTTTACAATTTGAATGCAATAATAAAAATATTAATAATATAGAGTTATAAACTGAAATGCAATAATTAGAATCTGAATGCTGAAGAGTTACAAACTGAGATGCAATAACTAGAATATGAATAATAAAGAGTACCAAACTGAAATGCAATAACTAAAATCAGAGTGGTTATATGACGATTAGCTTAGTTTTACATGCATCACAACATATAAATTCTATACTTTATATTTATTTTATTAAGCAACCCTTTATGACTTGCTTAGTGATAAATTATATTGGCTTCAACTCCATAGTTCTAGCTGGTCTCTTCTTCTGTTTATTTTTGCTTGAACCTCTTCAGTGAATGGTCATATTCCTATTTTTCCATAAAAAACAACACTACCATTTTTTGAAAATGTGGGGCGGCATAAAACACACATAACATGACTTTGGGATGGTTCTTCTTCATTATGAGTCATGTAGTATCTGTACGTATTTTTGGTTAGGTAAAATCATTTCTCATCAATGTGAATTAACATTTTCCATAGGCTGGAACTTAAGAATATTCAAAGCATTTTCCTATTCTATGGCTTGCAAATTGAAACACATCTTCAACAATTTATTTGGAGCTGTCAAATTTGATTTTATGAAATTTGTTTGAATTCTGATAAGATTTTCTTTAGCCCATCTTCCCATAATAGATTTTGTAACATTACTGATATCTACAAGAGTTCTAATTGTACCTCATTTTTGATAATTTACTTGCTATATTTAATATACATTTACCTCATATTTTCTGATTCTGCCATATCTTTTGTTTACCATTTTTATAACATCACCCCTTGCTTTTTGATTTTTGACAAATTCATCTAGAGCATCGACACCGTCTTCCTACAACATTTATGTTAACAAGTAGAAATTGTAGCATATCTTCTATAGTTTTTTGTGATAGATCTTTTTGTAATCTCATTCTTTATTTAAATCTCTGTGGTGATGTTAGCTTTGGAATAGAGCAATGTATTATAGACTAAATTTCTGGAAATTTGAATTCAAAACTTAATTTTGGTCCCATATTTTCTTTTGCGTTTATCTGAAAATTTGGCTCCAGTTTTTTAGCCATTTTTTGCATTTGCATTTCCTTTTTCGTTTAAATTAATGATGCACTTAATAAGTAGTATCCATTACATTGGTTATTGTGCTGAGACATTTGATTCGGAACATTTCACAGTTTACATGACAGATTATCTTAGCATGAAAATTGAAGGTTATATCAAGAAAATCATTCAATATATACCTTTAATATGTTTAGCTGTTGTGATTATAAAAATTATACCCATTTTTAGCTGCAATATGAATATCAATATCATAAATATAAATATACTATACAAACATAACTAGAAACAGAGAGCCCGCATGCAATGCGAATGAAGTCAAGGGTCGACAGATTCACCACCACAGAAGGCCTCAGGCTCGAAGTTTCTCGCAGATTCGTCGTTGTAAGCTCCGGCCACGGCTCTTCCTCCCGGCTCGGCCGCCGGTGGAATTAGGGAAGTATTTCGGGTGTCGGGATTAATAAGGAGGGCTACACACATGAGCAGCGATATTCCAAGAAACACAAGTGTGTTTTTCAGTCTATTTAGCACAGGCTTCACCTGTCCAAATATCACAATTATTTGATCAAAACTTCAATGCTTTTCAGCAAGAATAGCTTCTGCTTTGGGTGATTTTGAGTGTGTGGAGGCTTACAGAAAATGAGCCAAGCAGCCGATCACGAGCCAAGACTTCAGCAGTCTTCACCCATATCTGTATCAATCAAATTCAACAGCATAAGTAAGATTGATATTGATTCTACAAATATCCTTATATAAAAAACTTTTTCATGATTTCGAGATTGATCTCTTCTTCTTTTTTATTGTTTTCTCTCTTTTAAAATAACCTAAGTGTGAATGAAATTAGTAAAATTGGCTAGATAAGATTGAAAGTAAAAAAGAAACATTGAGAAAACCTGGCCATCATACCACCCTGTCTCCTCATCTGTGAACATAAAAGAAAAATAGGCCATTAAATAAATAAATTCAAACAAACAAAAAAAAAATTAGAAAGAAAATGAAGGAGCAGACATTCAACAGTGGCGCTGAGCAGCCGATTGCCCACATATGCCCACCCCAAATACATCCTAACCACGACAAGAATCACAACAAAAATCCCGCTTCCAACACATCCCAAAACCAGCCTAACCGGCTCCGATTTGGGCCCCATTGACCCGAACCAAGTAACCGGCAAACCCACGAAGATGGCAAAGCCGGCCCCCACCACGAACAGTCGGGAGGAGTACTCAACGACGTCGTCCGACGCCCATGAGAAGGGGAAAGAGTTGGAGAGAGATTGGAACTCGTTGATTGGCTGTTGCTCCGGTGGGACCGGGCACTCTGTTTCTGGAGAAGGCTCATACTTTGAAGATGATAAGTGTCTAAGTATTTTGGGGTAGGATGAAGAGCGCGTCTGCGTCTGCGTCTGTGTCTGTGTGTGGAATTTGGAGTGCAGGAGGAGATGGGTATAGGTATTGAAGGAGCGAGTTGGAGATGATGAAAGTGGTTTTAGAGTGAGAAACAAGCTACTGCTGCTGCTGGCCATTCTTTTTCTTTCCTTTTTTGCATTTTTTGCATTTTATTTATTTATTTATTTTATTTCATTGATTTTGGTTTTGGATAATTATAAAGAATAAAGAAGTGGGTTGTGGTTGTGGTAAGCAATAATAATAATACTTTATTATTAGTCCCTTTTCTTTCCGGCACGGAGATTAAGAGTTGTGAGTGTAGTGGAATTAATATTTTATTGGTGAGTGTGAAAAAGTTTGCCATTTTAGGAAAGTGGGACTAATTTATGGGACAAACAAAAATGAGAAGTGGGACTACTTCAACGGGACGGAGGGAGTAAAAACAAAATGACACATACCATATTTTTGAAAGATTGCATTATATGTTTTCTAAATTTCAATTTTGGTGATCCAAAAGTTTGCCACGGAGTAATCACTCATCCAAAAGTTTGCCACCAAAATTTCAAAATTTTAATTTTGGTAATAATTCAAAATAATTCTAGCACTATAAATAGAAAATTTATTAGAGTATTTACATTCATCATAATCAAATAAAAAAAAACACCAAAGATGATGATAAATAAAGATGTCACAAAAGAGAAAGCCACAGAAATTCTGCAATGGTTGATGCAGCACAACAGGATGGGAAGCTTGCACATGGGAAAATCAATAAAGCTATTCCACTTGAGTAGGAATACAATATTAAGGATATAGAAATCTGCAAAGATGCAAAAAGCAACAGGCCAAGTAATCAAACTTGGGAGAAAAAGAACTCAAATAGCAAGACTGAAAATCCATGAGGTACAATGAAACAATTGAGCAAGTGCATTATCAAAAAAGAGGAACAATTAGATCACTTGTAGATGACATCAATATTTCTAAATCAACTGTGGGTAGATGGGTGAAAGATAGTCTGATCAAAGTTCACACAAATGCAATTAAACCAGAATTGACAGCTCCTAATAAAATGTTAAGGTTGTGTTTTAGTTTGCAAGCCATTGAACTAGATAATTCTTCGAATACTCTTAGGTTCAAGCCAATGGATAATGTTATTCACCTAGATGAGAATTGGTTTTACTTAAGCAAGAACACCCACAAATAATACATGACTCATAGAGAAGATGATCCATTTAGATATTGCAAGAGTAAGAAATTCATCCCCAAAGTTATGTTTATGTGTGCTGTGTATCGCCCCATATTTTCAGAAGAAGGTAGTGTACTTTTGATGGAAAAATAGGAATATGGTCATTTACTCAAGAAGAGCAAGCAAAAAGAAACAACAAATTGAGACCAGTTGGAACCATGGAGACACAACCAATTTAATCAATCACAAAAGAAGTCATCAAAGAATGCTTAGTGAAACGGGTAAGCAACATAGCATGCAAAAACGAATAAATTATGGCTGCAGCATAAAGATTTTAGTTGCATGTTCAATTCCTACATTGTTTACTATCCATGTTCTATTCCAATTAATGTAATGTTAACTTCTAGGAATATTGTTAGAAATATTAAACCCCTTGGTTGTCAATGTTTGTAATTATATTTTGGTGCATCAAAGCTCAACCCAAGCAATAAGCGATCTAGTTTCTAGCAACTTAGTATCGAGTCAAATGTATAAGTTCTGTATAGGCAATATATATACTCGAGTTGTAATAGAACTAGAAAAGAAGAAGAATCAAACTGCTGAAAGAATTAGCAGATTTGATGTTTGCTAAAGACTGCTGAAGAATAAAAGTAAAGGCTAGCAAATACGGCGGAATGTTGAACACATCCAAGAATGCTGAAGAAGTAACTCCAGCAGAATACGAAAATCTTAGCAAAGACTGCTGAGACACCAGTCGTATGTCAACCACCAGCAAACGCTCTACAGCAATCAAGAAAAACATTGGAGTGTCGTAAATCAGAATGATCCAGATCACAAGGAAACCTGACGAATCAGATAATAGAACAATCATCAGACACAACGAAGGTTTCAAGTTCAAACGAAAAGATCCGTTCTGACAAAGACGACCTCAGATAGAACCTACGTCAATCAGAGACAAAGGAAATTGAAGAGTCTCTATCCACTGCAGAAAAAGAAAGAACGCAGAAAGGCGAGCAATGCCTTTGAGTCTAACGGATAAGATTCAAACAGCCGTTTGAATCTTCACCTATAAATAGGTGTCATCCTAAATTGACTCAAAGGTTTGCGAAATTATATTCACAGAGAAAACTAGAGAACAAAACACTCTCTACTCAATGCAAACTCATCCGAGCTAACTACATGATTGAAGCTTTCCAACAAGCTATCATACTTGAAGCTCAAAGACCTCTGAAGTATATCTTCTAAGGTTGATTTTGGGATTCTTTCTAATCCTAGAAAAAAAATCTAGCAGTCGTCTTGCTGTGCAAGCATGATTCTTACAGGCATCACCAACACAAGGATAGGTTCTGGGAAGAACTATAAAACTCCCAACAGTCGACGTCCAAGGAGAAGAGAGGTTGGTCCTCACTCTACAGAGCAACAAGGTGAAGATTGAAAACCGAGGTGCTTGAAGGTGCGCTGATAAGTCCATATTTTCACTAACTTATCAATTAGTGTCTTTGGTGTTTTGATGTTTTTAGGATAGTTTTATTGTTTTCGCATGCATGATAGGGTTTTTGCACGATAGATGCTCGTGATGGTATATTTTGCAGGTTTTTGGACGAAGAAAAGACTAAGGAAAGAAGTGAAGTTCGAGGGTGAAGTCTCGACTTCGATCGACGCAGACCGCAAGCTCACGGCGTGCAAAGTTCCACTTCGATCGACGCAGACCCACGTCGATCGAAGTTGAAGGCGTTGGAGGCTTGGCGAGGAATTTCACCACGGCTGATGCACGGGTCAAACCGAAGATTCACGTCAATCAACGTGTGGTCACGTCGATCGACGCCGGCACTTGAGCGGTTTTTTTCTTATTTTTTGAGATAGATCCATATCTTATCTCCTAAGCCTGACAAGATACACCCAAGGCAACTATAGAAGGCCCCTTCTTGGTCGAAAATTTTGTGGAAGATTGGAGATTTTATTAGAGTAAAGTACATTGGCAGCAGTTTTAGATTTTAAAAGTTGTTTTTGCATTTGGATTGAAGTGTGGCAACAACTCAGGATTTTTCGGATTCTCTTTTATTTATGCAAGATTATTTCAGGTTTTACTTTTCCATGTTAATTATGATTATGTCTTTGCGTAGGTAAATTTTCTATAGATTAAAGGATTTCGAATATTATGCCTCTGTATAATTGAATTTGATTAACTTCCTTTCTGATTCGTAGTTTATGAAAACTAGAATTTATTTCAATCTTAATTTACTAGCCATAGATTAGGATTAAACTAGTTGAAATTTAGAGACTCAAAAGGTGATAAATTTCAATGTAACATGGTTTTCATAATACAAACATCATGTCTGGAAAGAAAGAAGCAATTGTAGGAATAAATCTGTAGAACTGTTTCGAGTTAATTATATTTCTTGAGACTGAAAAGGTAAAGGAAATTAATTGATCAACTTTGTGAATTGTCCTTCCCAGAAGTTCATAATATTTTTCCGATATTCCACTACGAAGAAGAATGAAAGTTGGCAGTTAATTATTTCATGATTACATGTATGGCCTATTAAGTAGAAAACCCTAGGATCTATGTTCATCATCTTTGAAATCAAAAAAATCTTTCACCAATCAATATTTTTATTTCGTTCATCGCAGTTAAGATTTCGCAAACCAAAACTTTACTTTCTACTTCCTAACCAGTTTTCCAAAAAACGTTCGAATTAGTATTTAGGGTTTATTCGTTGCTCTAATCCTCTGGGTTCGATAATATTATTTGCCGCTGTATTATTAGCTTTGCTAAGTCGCTGAGTAAAATAATTTTGAGCGATCATGTGTGCTGACTAGACAGAGGAGCTGCTCAACGTTAGAGATCAGACCTGACCTTGTACTTAATCTTTTAGTGGATTTTCAGTCGGAGGACTGAAGAGTGGACGTAGAACAGTTTTTCAAACCACTATAAATCCTTGTGTCTCTTTTACTATTGTTTTTATTCGTTATTGTGTGAGTGTGCATAGTATAATCCGCAATTAACTTAACAAATATTCGAGCTTAAACACATTTGATAAACACTTGCTAAGTCGAGACCTTAGTAAGATAAGTGCAAGATCGTATTAATACTTACGCTGCATATAAAACACTCTGATCGAGGACAAACAAGTGGTATCAGAGTGGTTGGTCTTTATAGACTAGCTACTTCTGAGTCGCTTAGGACCAGATCCATTTTTTTCTTTGCATATCTGTGTTCTTGTGTTTAGCTCAGGTTAAAAGCAATGGCGAACAACGCGTAGTTTGGAAAATTCACTCCAGAAAGCTACTCTACCTGGAAGAAGAGGTTGCTGATCACGCTGATGAACATCTATCCAGAAATGAAGCAAGTGATCGAAAATGGACCAATAAAAATCCAAAAGGTAAAGACCAGGGTTGGAGAAGACGTAGCAGGACCAGACGTAATGGTGGACAAGCCATACGAAGAATGGACTCAAGAAGATCGAGTTCGTGGCCAACTGGATTATGTAGCCATGGATTTAATCTTAAGTGCCTTGTCACCTACCATAATGGCAGAAGCCTTTTGAGTACTAGAATGCCAAAGAAATGTGGGATTTTCTCGGCACTCTAAGTACAAAAATGAATCAAATGAAGAGAAACAAGCTACAACAATGGGTAGACAGGTATGAATCTTTTCAATTGATTCCAGGTGAGACCATGAAGGGCATGGAGGCTAGATTCAACACCATTGTAGCTTAATTAAAAAAGTTGGGAAGGACGTACAAGCTTCCCGACATGAATTCAAAGATTCTCTCAAGACTACCAAAGAAGGATTGATTTGTCAAATTAACTAGTCTGAAGGAGAAAGATCTATCTGCAATCTGTACCAAAGACGTGTTCGCTCAACTAAAGGCGCACGAATGGATCATCATGCAGATCAACAAAAATGAAGTTGCTCGTGCCGCAGTAACCATTGAAAAACCCATCGAGGATGCAACATTCTTCGTGAGGAGAGACGGACAAAATAAGTCATTCCACTCAGATTGACTAGTTCAATCCAGTTCGACAAAGGAGATTCCGTCCACTAGTGGATCTCAGGGAAAAGAAGCAGAATGCTCAGTCAGCGGGCTGGAAGAACAAATGAAGAGATTACAAAAGCTGCTATTGAAAGCTAAAGGAAAGAAGGAAGAATTCTAGCAAAGTCAACCAACATACAGCAGAAATGTCAAGAAGACGACAAGAGCGTGCTACGAATGCAATTCCCCAGAGCACCTGAAGTTTGGATGCCCTCGAATAGATCCAGAAGAAAGGGAACGACTGGAAGCTGTTCGAAAGGCGAGTATCAAAAGCTGTCACTAAAGCTTTGTTGACAAGGACGGAACTACCAGACATCCCGGATCATGACGATAAAAACTATTCATTAGAGGCTGAAGAGGATGTTCTCATGGTATTCATGGTCTACATCAATGGAGAGCAAACAGGAGAATCAGCTCTAGCTACCACAAGAAACCAGGTAACAAATTCTATTTTATCTGCTGCTTCCACCTCCGATAATATGCATGACACTGCTGATTCATGTTACTCAGAATCATATGAGATAACCGTAGAATTCTTGCAAAAAGAATTTTCAAAAATTCATGCATTAAAGGATATCTTGGTAAGAGAGAATTCCTCGCTGAAAACTCAGCAGACGAGGAACATTTAAAATTAAAATCAGACTTCTTCTCCTTGAATGAAAAGTTTAATATTTTAAAACAGGAGAATGAAGCTTTTGAAGGGATTCGTGAACTGAATCACGAAGTCCGTTTGCCAAGGATCGTTAATTGGAATATCAAAAATAAATTGCTATGCCTATGATTAATCTTAGCATGCTCCTATTGAATATGCATAAGGGGGTTTATGCGGAATACCTGGATTTCGAAACCCTGAAAAACGAGTGCGCGGAGATTCCTCTTGATCTTTTCCCACGCACAAAGATTTAATTCCTAATAGATTGAAGAAATAAATCTATGAAAATTAATAAGTAATTTTCGAAAAAAAAGAAGGAGAGAGAAGAAAGAAGATATTCCTCCTGATCTGATCTCCTGATCTGTATCCCAACTCAATTTGAATATCTGGTGAAGATTCCATTTAGATTCCTTGCCCGGTTGAGAAGCAGAATTTCCTCCTCGTTTCTTAGATCTAGTCGATCACCACAGCTCCCACATTCTGGTTTGCTGTGTGCAACATATGATCTTGTGGTGTGTTGAGAACTGAGGAACTGAGACCTATTTATAGGAAAATACTGGACTTCTATTGGGCTTGAGTTTCATGGGCCAGGCCAGGGACCAGAATGCAAATAGCAAATAAGGCCTATCAATTAATTAATTCCCATATTCAACCCAGAATATAATTAATTAATTAATATTGATTCATTCCACCAAAGAATCAATACTGTCCTACCTATTTGCTACAAGGTTTTGAGGTACGGGTTGCATGGGCTCGGTATATCCCCACATTTAAGGTTACATACATTCGTTAATTAATTTAAGCTCTGACAAGCTATTTAATTAATTAACATCTTATATTCCTGAGTCAATCCACTCAAACCTTTTCACTTATGCTTGAACTTAATCAGCCTGCAGGACTATAGGATAACGAACCTTTTGAGCTGCTCAGGGAATGTCACCATCCTATACTGGATGTGGTTACCTAGTTCCAGTACCAGACAGTCATACACAAACTGCTATTACCCAAGATATAGATATACAAGCTCAACCAGAGCCTTTCACTGCAACTCAAAGTAATACACAATCCGCATATACTTATGTACCTTTATATAGACTTAGGATCTCATCAAGCCATAGAGATCTAGATTCTTTTAATGTCAGATAAAAGAATCGATCTCGACTTAGGTCCTTATCAATGTGTGCCCTACACCAGCATACCAAGCTATCCAAGATAAGATGCTTATTACCACGTATGCTGCAGCCTACACTGACAGTTTATCCTGGAACTGTCTCAGCTGTGATAACCATTTATATCTCGCTAGGTCAAAAGATCCATACGATATTCCGTGATCTACTACACACCGATAGGAATGTCAATTTAGCCCGGGACCGACGGGTTGGCCCGAATAACCCGAGCTAAATACCGAGTTAGGGTTGAAAATTTCTTAACAGATAAGAAACCGAGCTAAATGGTTCGGGCTAAACGGGTTGCGGGTTAAATGGGCTGGACCCGCCGGGCTACGGGTTGGCCCGACGGGCCACTCTATTTTTTAAAAAAATATTAAAATATTTTAATATAATTAAATTATTAAATCTTGAAAAATAAATATAAACTATTTTATACCATACTTATTTTATATTTAGATGGAAGCATTTAAATAAATTTTATGTTACACAAATGATATACCTATATTTTTACTACTAAGAAATGTTATTTTAAATAAATAATTTAAAAGAATATTTAAGAAACAATTGATTTCTAAAATATTAGTTATTATTTTAAATAAATTAAATTCTTAGAATTGTTTAGATTCACAAACTTATAAAATTATTTAGTAAAACTCTATCTTGTTAAATAAATACTTATTATAGTTTACTTTATGTCATAGCAAATTATTTAACATAATTGTGAGACCTCATCAAATTTTTATGATATAAATTAAAATTATTATTATTATTATTATTATTATTATTATTATTATTATATATTGCAATATTCTTTTGTAATTAATATATTTAATTTATTTATTTAATATAATATTATTAGAGTTGTACAATTAAATAATATGATTATTTAATTTATCTAATGTCTTAATATACAACATTTTATGTTAGTATTCAATTATAAAAATAATTACTTAAATATATTTTAATTATATTAATAAAATAATAAATATCTAAGCTTAATAAAAAATAAAAATAAAAAATCATAATTAAGTCAGCCCGACGGGTCAGCCCGAAAACCGACGGGTTAGGGTTAGGGTTGAGAATTTTCAACCCGACAAAAGTTACAGCCCGTTTAGCCCGGACCAATTAACCCGCAACCCGATAGGGCTGGCCCGAAACCCGGCGGGTTGGCCCGTTTGACATCTCTACACACCGTATGATCTCCCTATCGACGAGATAAGAGGATAATTGTGTTTGCGACACATGTTTGTTAATTCAGACAGGAGATGAACATACAACATTTATGATTCCCAGTATATTAACCAATCGACCTTGTACATAATATACCAATCATAATGCTTTCAGAATATAAATCCATCAATCTCCCACTTTTACTTAAAGCATTATACAGGTGCTTTCCAGAGTATAACGCGTCTAAACTAATCTAGCTATTACATCAATCATTCTACGTGGTTAGCTTTGCCCTCAGCCCAAGGTTACGTACATGCATCTCGTAGACCTTCTGAGGCAGAGCCTTTGTGAATGGATCCGCTAGATTATCTTTTGTATCAATCTTCTCTACTAGCACATCACCCCTTGCTACGGTTTCTCGTATAATATGGTACTTCCTTTTAGTGTGTTTTGTTGCTCTGTGAGTTCGTGGTTCCTTTGAATTAGCCACAGCTCCTGAATTATCACAATATACCGTGATGGTCTTGGGCAGCTTAGGAATCAGTCCAACTCCAGAAGGAAGTTTCAAAACCATACTGCTTCTTTCGAAGCTTCAGAAGCTGCCACATATTCTACTTCCATGGTGGAGTCAGCAATGCACTTCTGCTTTGCACTCCTCCATGATATGGCCCCACCTCCCAATGTAAACACATAGCTGATAAACACTCATTTTTTGCTTTTTTCTGATGTGAATCTGCTAACTATTTGCCCTAGATTAGACCGTTAAGTGATATTTCTGTGCCGTATTCATATTCTTTAAGGAATTATTACGTTTGGTCTGGTTTGTGGTTTTTTATGCAGATTTCACGCACATTTGAGATGTTTACAAGATTTGACCAAGTACCCTGGGGCCAATCGATGCTAACTTACATCGGAAAGAGGAAGAAGTGAGAAAAGACCGAACCCAAATTTGTTTTAGGCCAAAATTCAATGGAAACCCGTCCCGAAAGCAGTTGATGTTCAAAGAAGCAGTCACAAATTCCTCCACACATAGAATTCGAGCTAATGGAGCATGGCAATAGATAGATCTTTGAGTTAACTTTCCAATGCAACTAGAATCAGGTCAATCGGAGTTTGGGAGCGAAAGTTATGGCCAAAACCGTGAGACTGCGCACGTTCGTAACGACTTCGGCGACCCACATGAAAAAACAGCGATCGCCGATTTTGTTTCTGGGTCGCTGTTTTCGTAATTTTCACCAGTTTTGCTTTGGTGTGAACTCGGCGAACCACACGCGAGATTGGCGATCGCCGATCGTGTTTTATGGGTCACCGATCGTGTTTTTTTGACGAGTTTGAGGCCCAAATTCCATATCTTTTCAAGATTTGAAAGAGCTCAAGTATAAAAAGGACTTCCCAAGTCATAAAAACGACCCTTCAACATATTTTTGGACCCTTCCTCATTATTTTAGAGTTTTTAGAGTTGGAGAAAGCCAGAACGGAGCAGAATCTGAAGAACGAAGATTGAAGACTTGGGATTGAAGACCACGGGTTTTTGGTTTCATGTTTTCCATATTTTTGCATCTTCTTTTCTCTGTTTTCTTTGAACTTAGCATGATTGGCTAAGTCCTTTGTGGATTCTAGGGTTTTGAAACTTGATGAATTTCATTTAATTGTTTATGTGATTTGATTTTCCTTTTCCATCTACGTTCTAATTTTATCTGAGCTTTTCATTAATTACATGAGACTGGCCATTGAATGTGATTCAAATTGATAGTTTTTGAACCAAGAGGTCTAGGTTATCAATTAAGATGCAGATAAATTGGATTTAATAGAAAGATTGTCCGAGAGGAAATTGAACTGTTGAAGGGTTAAAAAATCTCAGGTTTTATCAAGAATAAAAGTCTTTTGTACGCCCGAGAGGAGTCACTAGGTCTTTTATTTCCATGTTATGGTTTAGAGTCCGAGAGGATCACCTGATAACACATTCGCGATTAACTCACGTTTTTGGAAATTAAATTTGGAATTGAATTGCGTAAATAATTGTTCGATTATTCTTCAATGTGGATTGCCCTGGAATCCTAGTTTCTCAATAAATATTCTAAACTTAATAATTATACTTGCTTTATTAAATATTGCTTTTCAATATTGCCTAGGAATTAAATAAACAAACTTTTCTACCGATGTGTCTAGATAGTAGTACGGTATCCAAGTGTTAGTGCTTGATTATACTTCGATTCTGCAATCTTCGAGATCGATAAATTATTACTTGCCCACTGCAGTGGTCTGTACACTTGCAGTTATAGAGTGTTGGGAAATACGCTATCAATAGCCAGAGGTGGACTTATTTTCGTCTCGATCTGCCTGGAAATCCGAATCAGTATAACCCACAGGGCACAACTCCTCACACTGATAGACGAGACAATAGTCTATAGTCTTTTTCAAGTATTTGAGTATGAGCTTTACCGCGATACAATGCGCCTGTCCAGGGTTAGACTGGTATCTCGCTACAATGCCTTACATCAAAGCAGATATCTGGTCTCGTACATAGCATTGTATACATGAGACTCCCCACGGCTGATGCATACGACACATTCCTCATCTTTCTCCTTTTGTGTCACCGGACACTGATCCTTGGAAAGATGTATGCCATGTCTGAAGGGTAACAGACCTTTTTTGGCAGTTTGCATGCTGAAACGGGCAATCACAGTATCCACATATGATCCTTGAGACAAGGTCAGCATCCTCTTATTGCGCTCCCGCAATACTTTTACCCCTAGGATGTATCCTGCTGTTGGGATTGTATACTGAAAGCATATATGATTAAGTGTTTTGTACACTGGTCTTCATATATGTGTTGCCACAACAATGCTCGCTGTCTGATAAAACAAACATACAACGAACCATAATATCCTATTATCTCGCCTATAGGGATGACCATATGGTGTGTAGGAGATCACAGAGGATCATATGAGTCGTTTGACCTAGCGAGATATAAACAGTATCACAGCTGAGACAGTCCCTGGATAGGCTGTCGGTCTAAGCTGCGGCATATCGGTTCATAAGTGGGCTTATCCTAGCTACTTGATGTGTCGGTACATGGTTATGTATTGATGGGATCAACAGTGGGATGTGCCATTCTCATTGACATACGAATGAGCCAGATCCCTAACATACTTCCTATGATCTTAAACCAAACTGAAGGATAAGGGGCACACACAGATTGACCACACTTTGATTTACTAGAGTGGCGAGTCTTACATGTACTCTAATACTTGTATTTTGGGTGTTGGCAATTTATGTGTGGCCTGCTTAGTCTGGACGTTTAGGTAAGCATATCCGTTTCAGGATGGTGACATTCCCTGAGGAGCTCACAAGTTTCATTATGCTAAACCCTGCAGGTTGAATTATTTAATTCAGGCATAAGTGAAAAGGAGTGAGTGGTATTACTCAGAAAATAAGAGATTAATTAATTATGGCTGATTGTCATAAGCCAAATTAATTAATGAATGTCTAAAACCTTAAATATGTGGATCATGTTAGTTTGGTGCAACCCGTTCCTAATAACGTGGTAATAAAGGGGCGAGTCAGCATTGTTACCGTGGTGAAGGTTAAAATAATGTTTTATTAATTAATTATGTTCTGGGTTGAACAAGGAAAGATTAATTAATAAAGAGGGCCCACTTTATTATTTGCATCTGGTCCCTGGTCTGGCCCATAAACTGCTCAAAGCCCATTAGGGTTAGGGTTTCTCAAAACCCTAACACTATATATAGGCCTTCTCTCTATCAGATCAAGAGACTTTTCAGTACATTGAAAATTGAGAGAGAACGGCGGCGGCTATCCAGAGGGAGAAACTGATCGATTTCTCCAGATCTCGGATTCAACTTGGTAGATAATCCTCACCAGATTTCCAAGGAGCAAAGGAACAGATCAGAAGATCAGATCTGTAGGAACAACTGTTTACTGCCGACGTTCAGATTCAGATCCAGATCTAGATCTATTTCATCGTTATTGGCTCCGATCTAGATATGTAGATCAAACGGTGAAATCAGGTATTCTCTAAATCCATCCTCTGCAATTAATTTTGTAGGAGCATGCATAGGATCGCATGGTTTATTTAATTGAAATTTGTTCCTGGTATCCTAAGAACGATCCTTGGCAAGAAATTTAATTAATGGCAACTCGTGTTGTCCATCGTAGACTCAAACCCTACAATTGGTATCAGAGCCAGGTTAATATTATTAGGCTCAATCTTGAATAGATTGAGATTAAATAAATATGTATGTTCATCGATGGATTTAAATTGTCGTGGATGTTTTTGTTCTCGTGGCCTTCTCATTTTTTGGATCTGTTTTTCACCACGAGAAAATCTGTGGTTAGATTTGATAGGAAATCATGTAATAGATCTAGATTTATTTTGTATTTTCTTCATTTTTTCAAATCTGTACAATTTGGAGAAATTGAGATCCGGAGGAAGAACGAGGAACGAAGAACGAAGAACATTCAGATCCAGCAGGCCTAGGGTTCAGCCCTCCACCCACCAGATCTCGTCAGCGGCGCTGCCGCCGGTGGCGGCGACCTCGGTGGCAACGACGGGTGGCGGCGGCGGGCAGCCTCTCTGCCTGTAGCTGGGCCGCGCCCAGTTTTCATGGCTGCTGCGTGCGTTTCAAGCGGAGCTCTCAGATCAGGCAGGCCTGCGCGCCTCCTGCGCGCGGTGGTGCATGCTGGACGGCGCGCGAGTTTGGCCGTCGTGCGTGTGGTATTTGGACGGGGTGGTGGCGGCTAGGGTTCCGCTGTTGCACTTCTTGCTCGCGGCATCTGCAAGCGACGGGGAAGACGACTCGCGGTCGTTTTTGCATGCTGAGAGTGTGGCTGTCGGCGAGCAAGTGTCGCGGGCGTGGGTTGCGCCGGTGGGAGGTGTGCCGTCGCTCGCGGGCAACAGGCGAAGGCCGCGCGCGCTCTCTGCGCGCGGCAGTGCTGTGCTCCGGTGGCGTGGCTGCGGCTGCTCCGGCGACGACTCCTACAGCGACGTGGCTGGGCTGCGAACGACGGCTGTCGTGGTGGTCTGAGCCGGTGGCGGGCTGAGCGCGCGCGATAGGCTGGTTGCAAACGCCGGCGATCCATGGCGGCGCCGGAAAAGCGGCGTGGTGGCTGTGTGCAAGGGTGGCGGCTGCTGCTAGGGTTTGTAAACCCTAGGGTTTGGCTGCCCGGGCTGAAGCTCGGGCCCGTCGGCCCAGAGGCAGCCGGCTGTCCTGGAAATTAGGGTTTGGCTGCTATTTTGGGCCAGAAACCTTAATTGAAGCCCAATTGATGTTGATGCAAGTCCAAATCTGATTTCAAGTCCAACGGAGGCCCAGTTTGAAGATCTGTATTGCAATTAAATCTTGTAATAATTAGATTTAATTATTTTTCAGTTGTAATCGCATCTGAGGGGCCACGAGAATTTATTTGTTTATTTATTCTCGTATTGATGTGATTTATTATGTGCGCACTAGTAAATAATAGGAAGCATGATTTTTTGCTTTAATTATTTACTTTTATAAGCATGTTGCAATTTAATTTTTGAGCATGTCTTATGTGATTTATTTTATGTTTTAAATTATGTCTATAAATTCCGGGATCATATTAATTTATGATGGAATTTTGGATGTGACATAATTTATGGGAACATAAAATAATGTGTGCGCATGAAACCTTTGGAATTAAAAATACTAAGCTGGATTTTGGTTCTTTACTAACCAAGATCATTAGACCTCCACAAATACGACTTCTCATTGGAGGTGGGGTATCTCGAAGCGTAAACGGTCTACTCGGGTAGCTTACATTAGGGGTCCCTTACCAGTTCCAATGCGATGAGGTTTCCAAATAAAACACTTATTTTAAGATGAGAAGTGGGAGCCTCTAAGCAAACGGTCTACTCAGGTAGCTTGCATTGAGACAACTTTCACTGGTCTCTAAGATTAATCTAAGTGGGATAACAAAGGATGTTAAAGGCAGGACGCATGGGTCTAGTACGTATGTCGAATCGCCTTTTAATGTCCGGAGTTAGGCTTGTGTTTACTTTGGCTTAGATGTTGCCTGGAGTATAACTCTTTTGAGATGTCCCTGCTCCGGATAGGTGAACATGGTCTTAAGATCTCCAATATTAATTTCTTTTGCTTAAGATACCTGGCATGTTAAGAAATTAAAGGACCTATTTTGGTCTGGTTGAGCGTTCATCGTAAACGGTCTACTCGGGTAGATTGCGGTGAATTAGCGTGGGCAATTGGAGGAAGCAAATTGCATTGTTTTATCTAAAGGTTCTATGCATATTTGTTTCAAATGTTCGTAGTATGTGCTTACTTTAATTCGCTTATTCGTTTTCAGATATGTCTATTATTGCATCACTCATCAATTCAATCGTACACAATTCCTTGACTGGTCCGAATTTTCCTGGATGGAAAAGTGACATTGTCAAGCTCTTGGATTCATTTGGACATTTGTTTGTTCTGCAAACTCCCTGTCCGATTTTGCCGACTGATACATCTTTCGATGAGGAGCGTGCACAGTATCACATGTGGATGTGGTCGAATGGCATGGCCAGACAATATATCTTGGCTGGTATGTCAAATGCACTGCATCCTCGTTATAGTGATGTATGGCTTGCGCGTGACATTATGCGACGTCTTGACGTAGCATATGGCGGACTCGATGGACATGCTAGATCCAGTCTTATTAAGCGTATTGTAAGACAGAAAATTGGTCAGAACTGTTTGGTACGTGAGCATGTGGAATCACTCATCCAGCTCATAGATGAGTACACATTAATGGGTGGTCAAATTGACAATGATGTCAAAATTGACTTGATACTCAACACGTTACCGAAGTCATTTGATGACTTAAGAATTTCTGTTGAGAAAAACAAGAGTGAGTATACTGTTCACAGTCTGCTCAAAGATCTTGTATCAACAGAAGCTTCTTCAATCTTTTCTGTGAGTCACTCTGATTTGCTTCCGAGTCAAAAGAGTGATGTCAAAGAAAAGAGGAATGAAGGAAGCAGTGGGAGTAGTCTTGCCTTATCAGTTCATTCCAGATCTCTTGCTGAAAGTCCTTCTAAATCGTGTCGTAATGACATGAAGAAGAAGAATGGTAAAGGAGAGAACAAAGGAAAGAAAGATAACAAGAAGGACAAATGTTTCAAGTGTGGCAAGAAGGGTCACTGGAAAGTAAATTGTCCAAGTTTGGTAACTAAGGGACAAGGTACGTCATCTTTTGCATTGCTAGTTGAAACATGTCTAGTATCGGTTTTCTACTCCTTAGTGGGTAGTGGTAACTGAGGTCACTAATCGTGTTTGCTACACTTTGCAGGGAATCAAGCTTAAGGCTTGAAGATGGCGGGATTACCATCTCCAAGACTGATGCTGGAAGTTGCTACTTCAGCTGATGGAGATTTTACTTTGAGTTTATGTTAAAAACTCTGTTTTAATTCAAGTTTTTGAAGAGATATTGTTTTTGTTTTGATAAACAATTTTCATCTATTGTTATGGATTATCAGTTATTCAGATAGAGTTTTTCTATCATGATGAATAACGGTGTTTTCTATTATGGATGATTGTCTCTTCATTACTTGATTAATAACGGTGTTCTAAGGTATAATTTAAAGAATCTCTATGGAGATAGGTTACATCAGTCTAAGTAGTTTTAAGTAATTCATTGAATTATGGATTCAATCCAGGTATTCCTAAGAATGGTACTTATGATAACTACTTAGAGATATAAGATGGTAACCAGGCCTTTTAATAGGCGATTGCATCTCTATAGGTTATTTCGTGTTTGCTCTGGTTTGCTGGTTTGAGTCTACTTCCGCAGTTGCCTTAACAGGCATTGATACTGTAATCATTTAAGATTTGGATATGTTTATCTAATTCACTACAAGTCTTAGTCTCTTGCTTTAATCAAGAGCGTTCAAGACTAAGGTGGAGAATAAGTTAAACAAGACCGTAAAAACATTATGGTTCATTCATAATGGTATATCTTAAGTGATGGGGTTTTACAGTATCTGACAGAGCAAAGGGATTGCATCCCAGTTAACTACACATATTATTCCTTGATTGGGATAGTGTAGGTAAAACGAAATAAGATTCTTTAAAAGTTTATAAGTTATGCCAGCTTTGCCAAGTTTTCATTTTTGGGAAGAGCGCCAAAAGCAGTTGTATGTTTGCTTAATCTATTACCTTCTAAATCAGTTCCAAACACCCTAGCAGACATTGACTCTGTCAAAAGGGCAATGATGTGTAATTCGGCTGTTAAGCTGATATAGGAAATTGATTGGTTGGAGGAAAGGTTTAAGCTAGTACTGCTTTGTGGGCTATTCCACGTAAGCGAAAAAGATGGTTGCTTTGTGTAACCCAGATACAAGAAAGTTGTATAGGATAAAACAATGAATCTAAATGTGAGATTGTTCTCTAACGTTTTAGAGAAGACAATTCAAATCCATCAGGAAATACCCCGTGGCATATTGAGCATACCTTGGAAGGTATGGTACCAATTGCACGGTCACCTGTGTAAGGTGGTAAACCACAAATTAATGCACCATTAACTGACAACGTAAAAGGAGCATCGTTGCAGTGAGAGGTTGCCTTAAAAGGCTAAATGGTACTAGTTCGTGGAAACAGTCTCTGGACTTGTTCCCAGCTTAACGAACAATATCGTACTCATCCCTTAAAGTGCAATGAAGCTGTTAAGACAAACGATGCAGTTTAATGACATCAAGTCATGGATTCAGAAATGAATCAGTAAAGATTATGGTTGTGTATCAGGATCAGTGATTGCCAAATAGCTTACCAGCTATAGGCAACTGATTGATATACAAGAAATACTCGAATGGTAACCTAGTATATTCGAATATCTAGGTTAGTGAGTAAGGTATGTTTCACAACAAGACCTTCTCACTGGTTGCAACTATTAAACCCATTCGAATTCTTTTAACCATAACAACACATATGAATCTAAATATCTGGAAGATGGATGATGTCATCCGTATTTAATAAACGGGTACCTTGATAAAAGGTAACGACATCTGTATGCAACAACCAGATAAGTTATATGTGCAAAGCATCATGTCTGGAAGCCAAGGTAGTTCAAGTATGAACTTAAAGGAGCTTCAAGGTCATGTAACAGATATTTCGATATTGTCTATCAAGAATGATAGTTTCATGTACCAGTTATGTGTCAGCAAAAGCGTGGTTTTCCTTACACATTATGTAGATGGTATTTTCACATTCGGAAACGGTGTGGAGATATTGTCAGACATAAAGGATGGTTATCCGAACAGTTTCAGAAGTAGGACTTATGAGATCTTGGAACATCTTTTGAATTAAAGTCTTGTGTGGTCACAAGAAAAGGATGTTCAGGCATCTCAAGTCGCTTAAATTGATTCTGTGGTGTGTCGTTCATAGCATGAAAGATTGTTGTCTTTCTATATTGTAAATGAACGAAGATAGATATCTGTAGTGTTATAAGCATGTTAAACAGATATCAGTTCAACCCTGGATAGGCACATTGGTTAGTGAATGAGCCTTGTGAGTTGAATGGCATCGGATATCCAGGAGGATCATAAGGAAAGGAAATCGATCTCTAACTATGTGTTGGCCTTGGAGGAGGAGTTATAGGAGTCTAACACAAAAGTGTGTTGCGGATTCCGGAATGAAGGCTGAGTTTTTGTCAACTTCATTAACTTCGCGAGAAGTAGTATAACTCCGGTGTTATCCTCTAGAGGTGTGTGTTCTGAGTTTGCCTCATAAGGTCACATGCAATTGTGATCATGTTGGTGCAATGACAAACTCAAGGGAACCCAAGACTCACAAGGTGGTGAAACACATAGGATGTGTAGTATCACATTATACGAGAAATCGTGACAAGAGGTGACGTGAATGCAGTGGGAGTGATTGATAGTATAGACACACTTAATACTTTGATAAAGCAATGATATTATGCTTTAAGTATAAGTGGGAGATTGTTGGGATTGTATACTGAAAGCATATATGATTAAGTGTTTTGTACACTGGTTTTCATATTTGTGTTGCCACAACAATGCTCGCTGTCTGATAAAACAAACATACAACGAACCATAATATCCTATTATCTCGCCTATAGGGATGACCATATGGTGTGTAGGAGATCACAGAGGATCATATGAGTCGTTTGACCTAGCGAGATATAAACAGTATCACAGCTGAGACAGTCCCTGGATAGGCTGTCGGTCTAAGCTGCGGCATATCGGTTCATAAGTGGGCTTATCCTAGCTACTTGATGTGTCGGTACATGGTTATGTATTGATGGGATCAACAGTGGGATGTGTCATTCTCATTGACATACGAATGAGCCAGATCCCTAACATACTTCTTATGATCTTAAACCTAACTGAAGGATAAGGGGCACACATAGATTGACCACACTTTGATTTACTAGAGTGGCGAGTCTTACATGTACTCTAATACTTGTATTTTGGGTGTTGGCAATTTGTGTGTGGCCTGCTTAGTCTGGACGTTTAGGTAAGCATATCCGTTTCAGGATGGTGACATTCCCTGAGGAGCTCACAAGGTTCATTATGCTAAACCCTGCAGGTTGAATTATTTAATTCAGGCATAAGTGAAAAGGAGTGAGTGGTATTACTCAGGAAATAAGAGATTAATTAATTATGGCTGATTGTCATAAGCCAAATTAATTAATGAATGTCTAAAACCTTAAATATGTGGATCATGTTAGTTTGGTGCAACCCGTTCCTAATAACGTGGTAATAAAGAGGCGAGTCAGCATTGTTACCGTGGTGAAGGTTAAAATAATGTTTTATTAATTAATTATGTTCTGGGTTGAACAAGGAAGGATTAATTAATAAAGAGGGCCCACTTTATTATTTGCATCTGGTCCCTGGTCTGGCCCATAAACTGCTCAAAGCCCATTAGGGTTAGGGTTTCTCAAAACCCTAACACTATATATAGGCCTTCTCTCTATCAGATCAAGAGACTTTTCAGTACATTGAAAATTGAGAGAGAACGGCGACGGCTATCCAGAGGGAGAAACTGATCGATTTCTTCAGATCTCGGATTCAACTTGGTAGATAATCCACACCAGATTTCCAAGGAGCAAGGGAACAGATCAGAAGATCAGATCTGTAGGAACAACTATTTACTGCCGACGTTCAGATTCAGATCCAGATCTATTTCATCGTTATTGGCTCCGATCTAGATATGTAGATCAAACGGTGAAATCAGGTATTCTCTAAATCCATCCTCTACAATTAATTTTGTAGGAGCATGCATAGGATCGCATGGTTTATTTAATTGAAATTTGTTCCTGGTATCCTAAGAACGATCCTTGGCAAGAAATTTAATTAATGGCAACTCGTGTTGTCCATCGTAGACTCAAACCCTACACCTGCCTCCCCAAGGTCCTTCATATGAAATTGTTCGGATAACCACCCCTTTATGCCCGATAATACTTCCACATTATCGCCAAATAGGAGAATATCATCTACATAAAGTGCAAGGAACACCACGCTTCCGCTGACACATATACGGTACACGCAACTCTCGCTTGAACATTGTGAAAATCCATAGGATTTAATCACTTCATCAAAATGCAGATTCCATGACCGTGAAGCTTGTTTAAGTCCATACAGCGACTTCCATAGCTTCCAGACCAAATGTTCTTCGCCCTTTTGCACATAACCTTCTAACTGTTGCATATAGATGTCCCTACCTTCTTCAAGGTACCCGTTCAGAAATGCGGTTTTGACATCCATCTGCCAGATATCTAGGTCCTTATGTGCTGCTATGGCTAGGAGTATATGAATGGACTTAAGCATGGCTACCGGTGAGGTCTCGTCATAGTCTACACCTTCTTTCTGACTATAACCCTTTGCCGCCAGCCTTGCTTTGAAAGCTGTAATTTCACCATTCGCTCCTTTCTTTCTTTTGTATACCTATTTGCACCCTATGGCTCGACAGCTATCCGACAAATCAATTTTCTGGTATACACCCATAGCCGTAATGGATTCTATTTCCGAATCCATGGTGATCAGCCATTTGTCTGCATCTTTATCAGATACTGCCTCGTCATATGTCCAGGGATCGGTATCATCCAGTCCATTTTCTGGGATCAAGTCAGAGGACTCTCCCACGAACATATACCTTTCGGGTTGGTGGACAACCCTCCCACTGCGACGAGGCATCTGAACCATGTCAGTAGTTGGCACAGTACGCGTTGGTCCCATACCTTACATTAGTGGCAGTGTTGGTATAGCCTCACCTGTTATAGGTGGATTTACCACTACACTGGGCTTTCCTGATGGAATTGTTTCTTTATCCTCAAGCTCGTGGAGGATAATTTCACTCTTGGATATGTGGTTTCTTACATATTCGTCCTCCAAGAATCTTGCGTTGGTACTGACAACCACTTTCTGATTCTCAGGACTATAAAAGTAACCACCTTTCGTTTGCCTGGGATATCCTACAAACAACATCAGCTTACACCTACTTTCTAACTTATCAGGTTCCTTTGTCAGCACATATGCTGGACAACCCCAAACCCTCACTCTGTTCAAACTTGGCTTTCGCCCATACCAGAGTTCCAGAGGCGTTTTAGGAACTGATTTAGAAGGTACTAGGTTAAGCAAGTAGGCTGTTGTCTCCAAGGCATATCCCCAAAACGAAATCGGCAAAGCTTGCATAACTCGTCATCGACCTGACCATTTCCAAGAGAGTTCTATTTCTTCTTTCCGCTACACCATTTTGTTGAGGGGTTCTTGGTGCAGTCCACTGGGATGTAATCCCGTTGTCTGACAAGTACTGCAAGAACTCGTTACTAAGGTATTCTCCACCACGATCTAATCGTAGTGTCTTGATAGTCTTACCTAGCTTCTTTTCTACTTCAGTCCTAAACTCTTTGAATTTCTCAAAGCATTCAGACTTATGGCGAAGCAAATAGACATATCCGAATCTTGAGTAATCGTCAATGAATGTGGCGAAGTACTCATAACCTCCACGAGCTTGCGTGGACATTGGTCCACATAAGTCAGAGTGGATCAATTCCAACACATCCTCTGCTCGAGACTGACTTGCCTTAAAAGGTCTAGTCGTCATCTTTCCCTCTATACAGGATTCACAGATTTGATGCAGTACCACTTGAAAAGAATCTAAGAGCCCATCGCATGCTAATCTTTTAATCCTCTTTAGATTGATGTGACCTAGTCTCAAGTGCCAGAGATATGTTTGAACCTCATCGGAAGAAAACTTTCTCTTTAAATGATTATTACTATTGGATGAGTTTACAACATTCACGGAAGATTTATGCATACAATCAATGATATAGAGGGAGTTAATTAGTTTGCCACGACAGATAACACCGTTATTACCAATGATAGAAACTCCACTATCAAAAATAACTGAATATCCATCACTAAATAACTTGGAAACTGAAATTAAGTTCCGCCGAAAACCGACACATATAAAACATCTCTCAAAATCAAAACATTGTTTTCAAAGCATAAAGTAAAATCTCCAGTAGCTACTGCTGAGACTCGCTCTCCGCTGCCCATTGAGATGGTAATCTCGTCATGCTTCAGCTGCCTTGTCGGCCTGAACCCCTGCAAAGTATAACAAACATGATTAGAAGCTCTAGTATCCACTAAACATGTTTCCGTTATAAATGCACATGACGCACCTTGTCCAGTCTTCCTGACTTGACAATCTTTCTTCCAGTGACCAGCCTTGCCACACCTGAAACACTTGTCCCTTTTAGCAGGCACGCCCGATGTCCTTTTTGACTTTCTCCTAGAATTTGTACCTTTGACTTTCTTCTTAAAGATTCCTTTGCGCCTCTTGCCAACCAGCACAACAGGACGGTTACTAGAAGTAGCCAAAACAACCTTTTCTAGTTGCATTACTGATTCCGCTGCCATCAAGTCATTGAGTAACTCGTTAAGAGTGTACTCTTTCTTGTTCATGACAGCATTCGGTCTAAAGTTCTCAAAGGACTTTGGCAGAGAGTTGAGAATGATATCAACCTGCGCTTTCGCATCGATACTACCTCCGTGCAGCGTTAGCTCATCCATAAGGTGAGTCATGCTGACCACGTGCTCTCTGACTGAGCTACCTTCTGCCATTTTCTTTCCCACGATTTCCCTCATGAGATTGAATCTGACTGCTTTGTCTGACTCACCATAGGTCGCTGTGAGGCTGTCCATTATATCACTAGCATTATCATATGAATGATGCTGTTGTGCAAGTACCTTGGACATAGTAGTCATCATATAGCATTTCACTATATTGATTGACTTGAGCCACTTGTTATAGTAGCTCCTTTCCTCATCAGTCGATGCATTAGTGGGAGCAGCCGGACGAGGCTTATCAAGGACAAACTTGTGTTCCTCTGCGACAAGGATGTAATCCAAGTTGCGTTTCCATTCTTGGAAATTGTGACCGGTTAATTGGTTTTGTGCTAAGATATTGATCAAATTTGGTAAAGACATGTCTAAAAATAATAAATTAAAGATGAAAATTAAAACACAGTCGCAAACAATCGAAACAATTAAATATTGAAACCTTATGATAAAGCAATATTAATGTTTCCTCCAATTTGCCTAAGTATTACTATTGCAAGCCAAACATGTGGACGTTTACAACAAAACACTTAACCAGACTGCATCTTTCAATTCCAGTCCTTTAATTCCAATCCATCCCCGGGTTCCTTAGACAAATGGAATTAATAATTGGAGACTAACTTAAGACCATATTATCATATTGAGCAGGGACATCACAAATGAGTTATACTCTGGATAACATATAAGCTAGCTTACCACCAAAGCCAACCCTCCCATATAAGGATCTATTAGAACACACCTGATCCCTATAATAAGGTTGTCTCATTAAATTCAATCCCTAGAGGACTTATGAAAATTCAATACGCAAGCTACACGTGTAGACGTTTACGCATGAATTCCCACTTCTCACATGAAATAAATGTTTGTTTTAAGAAATCCTATCTATTAGAACTTATGAATAATAAATTAAGTAAGCTACACATGTAGACGTTTACCTAATAAATTACCCACTTCCAATAAAGGATAGCTTTGTGGAGGTCTTAGTAAATTATGAGCTTAGTAATTTTTAATTCATAAGGTTCAATTGCACAGATTATTTTATGTAGCCATAATTATAACATTGCTAAAATTCTATCATGCATAGCATGAACCCCGAATTTATAGTTATAATTAATTACACAAAATAAATCACATAGCATGCTTTAAAGTTGTAAATAAAAGCATAAACGTGCTCCTATTATCAACAACATGCTTATAGGCTGCACAATTAATATTAAAAACATATATCATGCGAAGACAAATAATAAAACAAATAAAAAATGTCCTCGTGGCCCCATGATAAAAAAAAATAATAATTCTAACTATTACACGTTGGAATTATTTTTTCAGATCTTCGACTGGGCTCCCACTACTTGGATTGTGATCTGAGTTTATTTTCTGAATCTGGGCCTCAAAGATTTGATCCATCAGAAAATTGGACAACTGGGCTAGTTAACCAAATCGGAGGCCTAGGCACACATTGCAAGCCCAATAGCCCGCGAGAACTCGGCCCGACGAGCCAACCGGCGAACCGCCACCGCCGCGAGGGCTCTCGGGATCGCGCAACAGCCATGCACATACGTGCATGGTTACAGCCCGCAATTCTGCCTCCTCCGGCCGTTGCCCGTTTTGCATGCTGCCGCCCCGGCTTGCCCCGATCGTTGCCCGAACCGCCGTGCACCATCTTATTCACCGTCGGCCACCACGACTCGCCGAAAAATGCGCAGGGAGCGCGACGTGAGAGATGCGCACGCAGCATGCAAACCCTAGGGTTTTTGTTGCCCCCGCGCGCGCGAACCACCACGCCGCACTGCCCCCAGCCCGCGCCCTCGCTCCACGAGCCGCCGCTGCACTACCTGCGCCCTGCCGACGTCGACCGAAGGGAGGGAACAGCGCCCCCGGTCCTGCGCGCGGGGCTGTACAGGCCTGCCGCACGCGCGTGCGGAACTTAGGGTTTTGCTGCACTGCGCGCACGTCTTGCGCCCCGTCTGCGCCGCCTCCGTCCCGGCCTCCTGCTCTGCTGCCCCTGAGTCGCTGGCCCCAGGGCCCCTGCACCGCGCCTGGCCGACCTCAGCCACACGGCTACTGCCCGTCGTGCATGCTCGCCAGAGCCGCCATCATGGCTGCCGTGCGCCTGCGCCACCGTGCCCCCGCCGCGCGTGACCGCCGTGCACGGCCTGCTGCCGTGTCGGCGTTGTCGTGTGCCATCGTGCGGTCCTTTGTTTTTCGTGTTCTTTTTTCTCCATTTTACAAATTTAATTTTTAAATAAAAGATTACATTGAATAAACCTAATTACAATCTAAAAATCTAAATCTAACCACAGATTTATCTCGTGGGTTAAAAACGAATCCTTATAAAGGGGCGGATTAACCCGAGAACAACGAGGACGAAAAACATAACCATAAAATCCAAAAACCATGCAATCATTCAATAATAATTATCATGCAAATCATAGGCAATATTATTTTTTCCGATAGAGCCAATTAATTAAACCTGGCTCTGATACCAATTGAAGGGATTCGTGAACTGAATTACGAAGTCCGTTTGCCAAGGATTGTTAATTGGAATATCAAAAATAAATTGTTATGCCTATGATTAATCCTAGCATGCTCCTATTGAATATGCATAAGGGGGTTTATGCGGAATACCTGGATTGCGAAACCCTGAAGAACGAGTGCGCGGAGATTCCTCTTGATCTTTTCCCATGCACAAAGATTTAATTCCTAATAGATTGAGGAAATAAATCTATGAAAATTAATAAGTAATTTTCAAAAACAAGAAGGAGAGAGAAGAAAGAAGATATTCCTCCTGATCTGATCTTCTGATCTGTATCCCAACTCAATCTGAATATCTGGTGAAGATTCCCTTTTGATTTCTAGCCCGGTTGAGAAGCAGAATTTCCTCCTCATTTCTCAGATCTAGTCGATCACCACAGCTCCCGAATTCTAGTTTGTTGTGTGCAACATATGATCTTGTGGTGTGTTGAGAACTGAGGAGATGAGGCCTATTTATAGGAAAATACTGGACTTCTATTGGGCTTGAGTTTCATGGGCCAGGCCAGGGACCAGAATGTAAATAGCAAATAAGGCCTATCAATTAATCAATTCCCATATTCAACCCAGAATATAATTAATTAATTAATATTGATTCATTCCACCAGAGAATCAATACTGTCCTACCTATTTGCTACAAGGTTTTGAGGTACGGGTTGCATGGGCTCGGTATATCCCCACATTTAAGGTTACAGACATTCATTAATTAATTTAAGCTCTGACAAGCTATTTAATTAATTAACATCTTATATTCCTGAGTCAATGCACTCAAACATTTTCACTTATGCTTGAACTTAATCAGCCTGCAGAACTTTAAGATAACGAACCTTTTGAGCTGCTCAGGGAATGTCACCATCCTATACTGGATGTGGTTACCTAGTTCCAGTACCAGACAGTCATACACAAACTGCTATTATCCAAGATACAGATATACAAGCTCAACCAGAGCCTTTCACTGCAACTCAAAGTAATACACAATCTGCATATACTTCTGTACCTTCATATAGGCTTAGGATCTCATCAAGCCATAGAGATCTAGATTCTTTTAATGTCAGATAAAAGAATCGATCTCGACTTAGGTCCTTATCAATGTGTGCCCCACACCAGCATTCCATGTCATCCAAGATAAGATGCTTATTACCACGTATGCTGCAGCCTACACCGACAGTTTATCCTGGAACTGTCTCAGCTGTGATAACCATTTATATTTCAATAGGTCAAACGATCCATACGATCTTCCGTGATCTACTACACACCGTATGATCTCCCTATCGACGAGATAAGATGATAATTGTGTTTGCGACACATGTTTGTTAATTCAGACAGGAGATGAACATACAATATTTACGATTCCCAGTATATTAACCAATCGACCTTGTACATAATATACCAATCATAATTCTTTCAGTATATAAATCCATCAGCTTTGAAAAGCAAAAACTCTGTGCAAACTGCTTGTCAGTGTAAATTTTCAAAAAGCACGAGAGATTTAGATGAGATTCTAAGTGGCCAAAGAAGTTCAAAGAACTTCACTGGAATAGGTTTTGATGAAGGAAAATCATGTGATGTTGAATCAAGTAAATCACAGAAGATTATCTTTGCCCCAACAAGTTTGAAGGTTCAACATTCAGCTAGAAAAGGCAAGAGGAAAAGCGCTGAGTCAGCTACATTTGCTCAGCAGAAATGTTGGCAAACTAACATCCCTCAGCTGACTGCTCAGCAAAGACTAAACTACAATTCTGCTGAGAAAAGGCCAACAAAGTTTGAGTATGTAACCCAGCAAGTTTTTCCATCTGCTAGGAAGGTTCATACAAATTCTAGCAAGGCTAAGCAATCAGCTGAGATTGCAAGGAAGCCAGCATACACAATAAGTAGAAGAGACACCTACTTGAGGCCAGAGTCTAAAATAAAATGTTTCCAAAAGACTGCGATGGCTCAACACACTACTACACATTCTCATTCAAAGTATTACTCCAATAGGAACAGAAAGGTGGTGAAATGTGATGATAAACGAAATGTCAAAAGCACGAAGGTCTGGATTCCCAAAAGAATGATCCAAAGAACTAATCCTACAGGACCCGTAAGTGATCGGGTAACGAAAATATAACTTCTTTATTTTGCAGGAACAGGATCCAAGAAGAAGAACTTCAACAAAATTAAAAGAATGGATCCTAGACAGTGGATGCTCAGGTCACATGACTGGAGATGAAGAGATCTTCACAGAATTTCAAAAGATCAGAGGACTTTCAGTCTCGTTTGGTGACAATTCAAAAGCTAGAGTAATCGGAAGAGGGTGCATCGCGTATAATGGAATGCAAATAATCAACGTGGCCCTCGTCGACAGTCTCAAGCACAATCTTCTGAGCATTAGTCAGCTGAGTGAAAATGGATATATTGTTTCTTTCTTTGATACAGGTTGTGAGATTGCTGAAAGGACCACTGGAGAGGTAAATCTTAGAGGAATCAGGAAAGGAGGACTCTATATTGTGGATTGGGAAAGTGGTCAACAAGCATCTTGTTTCATAGCATTCAGCAAGGAAGAGACAAACTGGCTATGACACAAGAGGCTAACGCATCTAAACTTTAAGACTATCAATTGTATTGCCAAAAATGATATTGTTACAAGACTACCCAAAGAAACCTTCAAGAAGGAAGGAATATGCAAAGCCTGTCAACAAGGAAAACAAGCCAAGGCGTCCTTCAGATCCAATCCGGAAAAGGCCACATCAAATAGGATCCTTGAGCTACTACACGTGGATTTATTTGACCCGATGACTCCACCCACTGTAGGTAATAAACAATATACCTTAGTTGTTGTTGATGATTACTCCAGGTACACATGGGTGAGACTACTCAAAAGCAAGGACGAAGTGAAGATTGTCCTGCCGAAGCTGATACTTTGAGTTCAGAACGACAAAGAGCTCGCGGTGAAAAGAATAAGATCCGATAATGGTACAGAATTCTGTAACAGAGCATTAATGGACTTCTGCACCGATGCTGGGATAGGACATGAATGGTCCACTACAAGAACACCTCAGCAGAACGGTCTAACAGAAAGGAGAAACATGACTCTTAAGGAAGATGTGCAAACAATGCTTGCGGATATAGATCTGAGTCAAAAATACTGGGGAGAAGCTGCAATGAATGCTTGCTACACGCAGAATCGAAGTGGTCCGAATCTTCTCTTCAACAAAACTCCCTACGTAATATATCATTATCGTAAGCCTTCTTTAGCTCATCTTCGTGCGTTTGGTTCACCTTGTTATATCCATAATAATGGGAAGTCGATGTTAAGTACATTCTCTGCCAAAGCTGATGAAGGAGTGTTCCTCGGATATGGACACCCATCTCACAAGGGATATAGAGTACTTAACAAGACAATCAAACTTGTGGAAATAACATGCAATGTTATTTTTTATGAAGCTACTTTAGTGCACAGGACCATGAGAAGCGAGAGAGATGAGATTCATGAAACCAATGATGTCAATGGACCTTCGGGCTCGAATACTTCTAAAGGTGAACCGATTGATCCGACAAGGTTAATGAATGAGTCGTCATCCTCTCTGGAGATCTTGACTGATCAACCAATAGTCAAGAAGCTCTGTGGTGCAGATGGTAATGCTGAGATCACCATAAATTCTCTCGAAGAACTCACATGTCAAGGGGGAACTCAAAAAAAGAGGAAGTTCATCAGCAAGATAAAGAGGCTGCTGAGAATCCCCAAAATGGCGAGAGAACTACTGAAGACAACTCTGCTAGAGTCAACCAGGAACAAATTGCTGAAGACATAAGTGCTACACCAGCAAATACACATTCAGCAGACTATACGTTACAAGACAAACCTTCAGCAGAAGTCAACCCTTCAAGCGTAGCAGATAGGTTGAACAACCTACAACTTGTTGATGTTCCGATTTCAGAAAGTCATATCGGAACGTCTAGCAGTCAAGCCATTCCAGTAGAAGAACTACAAAGACCAAAGTGGCTACTCAGAGATCATCCCACCGAAGCAATCTTAGGACATCTTTCAGATCTAATCCGAACCAGACACAGCGTCATGTTAGCCTGCTCCATATCATAAGAAGAGCCTACCAAAGTGGCAGATGCACTTAAGTCAGCTGATTGGATCAACGCAATGCAGAAAGAATTATCAGAGTTCACTCGGAATCTGTAGGGATTTATCGTGAACCAAATCACAAAATCAAACAGAACTGGATCGATTTATGGTTATTGCTCATAATACCAATTCACAAAACCTAGCATGCTCCTATGAAATTAATTCATGGATAAAGAGATTACCGTAAATCTGTAGAGTCTGATCCGACCTTTCACGTTTGAATATCCAACTTTAATTCAACCACGAGATTCAATTAAATCTAGGGAAGACAAAATTAGAATACTAATTTCTAGATTCAATCAAAAAACAAAGAAAGAAAGAGAAAGAAAAAATCTTGTTCTCCAGATCAGATCTTCAGGACTGTATCCCAATGCTAATCAGATCTGCTACTGGTGAGGATTCCACAGATCTGTATCAGTAGGCCAGAGTCGAAAATCCTTCTTCTCCCTCTACTGCTATGTGCATCCCTCTCTCTCTCTGATCTAGGGTTTTGACTGATTTTGAATAATCACAAAAGTGGCTAGGGTTTCAGAGAGTGAGAGGTCTATTTATAGACCCAGGGTTTTATCCCTAATAGGCTACTGGGCTCAATTCAGTATATATTACTTGGGCCAGACCTGGGACCTAATGCAAATAATAAAGTGGGCCTATGAATTAATTAATTCCCATGTCCAAAACCCAGGACACAATAAATTAATTAATATTAATTCTTTATCACCACAGAATTAATACTGACCTACCCCTTTATTACCACGTTATGAGAACGAGCTGCATTAATTGAGAATCCCCATATTTAAGGTTACCAGACATCCATTAATTAATCGGAGCTTCTGACAAGCTCTATCTACAATTAATAAATATCTTACTATTCCTGAGTAGTACCACTCAATCCTTATCACTCGTGCCTGAACTTAATCGCCTGCAGGACTTTGGCACGATGAATGTCATTGAGCTCCTCAGGGAATGTCCCCATCCTATTACCCGGATATGGTTACCTAAACCCAGCCTCAGGTAGTACTACACGAACTGCTGTTACCCAAGATGCGAATATATGAACACGTTACTTATGCTCTCCACCATGGCAAGTCAAAACAATAGTCAATCCGTGCAAATCCCTGAACCTTTGTTAGGGTTTGGACTCAATCAAGAACGAGATCTTGTATTTGCTGATGTCAGACAGTCGAATACATCTCACTGTCGGTCCATCAATACGCCACCTTTGCGTACCAGCATGTCAAGTAACCAAGACAGACTACTTATTCCGACAATGTTGCAGCCATCCGGACAGAAGTATCCTCATACGCTGTCTCGGTTGTGATCAGGTTTATGTCTCACTAGGTCAAGTGATCATACTGTCTTCTGCGATCTACTACACGCCGTATGATCGTCCCTATCGGTGAGACAAGAGGATACCATTGTTACATACATGTAAGTTTGTTTGACAGATAGGAGAAATAAATTGTTGTATACTCATTGTAATAAATGCTTTCTGTATACAAAACCCATCAATCTCCCACTTATACTCAAAGCATGACCAAGCTAATACAGAGTATACAGTGCGTCTATCTAGCCTGCTATCTCGTTAAACACTGTCAGTGGTCGGCATCCACCTCAGACCCAACTCACAAATATGTCTTTCGTAAATTTTCTGCGGCAAGCTCTTTGTAAATGGATTAGCAAGGTTGTCCTTAGTGTCAATCTTCTTGATAAACACATTGCCCTCGATACGATCTCTCGTATGATATGGTACTTTCTCTCTATGTGTTTGCTTGCCCTGTGATACCGCGGTTCCTTTGAGTTCGCCACTGCACCAGAGTTATCACAATAAATTGTGATGCTCTTCGGCAAACTCGGAATCACGCCCAACTCCAAAAGGTAGTTCCTGAGCCATACCCCCTCTTTCAAGGCTTCAGAGGCGGCGACATATTCTGCCTCCATGGTGGAGTCAGCAATGCATTTCTGCTTTGAGCTCCTCCAAGATACAACTCCACCTCTCAAGGTAAACACATATCCCGAGGTTGATTTCTTCTCATCCTGGTCCCCTTGGAAATCTGAGTCTGTATAACCCGCAGGGCACAAATCATCACTTTGATAAACTAGGCAGTAATTCCTAGTTCTCTTCAAATACTTGAGGATGTGCTTTACCGTAGTCCAATGCGCTTGTCCAGGGTTATACTGATATCTTGCTACCATGCCAACGGCATAACAAATATCTGGCCTGGTACACAACATTGCATACATGAGGCTACCCACCGCTAAAGCGAATGGTACAAGACTCATCTCATCTTGCTCCCGCTGTGTCTCAGGACACTGCCCACTAGAAAGACGAACGCCATGTCTGAAAGGTAGCAAGCCTTTCTTGGCGAGTTGCATGCTGAACTGGGCTATCACAGTATCTATATAGGATGCCTGTGATAAGCTCAACATCCTTCTCTTACGATCTCGTAAGACCTTAATCCCAAGGATGTAGCAAGCTTCTCCCAAATCCTTCATTTGGAACTGTTTGGATAACCAACCCTTGATTTCCGACATCACCCCCTCGTTGTTTGCAAATAAGAATATGTCATCAACGTATAGTGCAAGAAAAACCACGCTCCCACTAACACAAAGTCGGTAAACACACCATTCATTTTCCAACTGTGCAAATCCATAGGATTTAATCACATCGTTGAAACGTAAGTTCCACAACCTCGAAGCTTGCTTAAGTCCGTACAAGGACTTCTTAAGCTTCCAGACAAGATGTTCTTCGCCTTTGCACACGTAGCCCTCAGGTTGCTGCATATAGATGTCCCTACCTTCTTCAAGGTAACCGTTTAGAAAAGCGGTTTTGACATCCATCTGCCAAATCTCGAGGTCCGTTTGCGCAGCTATGACAAGGAGTATCTTGATGGATTTGAGCATAGTTATGGGTGAAAAGGTTTCGTCATAGTCAATGCCCTCTTTCTGACTATAACCCTTTGCCAACAGCCTGGCTTTAAAAGCCGTGATTTCTCCATCCGCCCCTTTCTTTCTTTTGTATACCCATTTGCACCCTATGGCCATAAAGCTATCCGGCAAATCAGTCATCTGGTATACATCCATAGCAGTTATGGATTCAATTTTGGAATCCATGGTGATATGCCATTTATCAACATCATTGTCCTGCACTGCCTCTTCGTAAGTCATTGGGTCAGAGTCCTCATGTCCATCTTCCAGACTCAAGTCCGAAGACTCACCCATGAAATGTACCTTTCCAGTTGGAAAATAACTCTCCCACTACGACGAGGCATCGATGCCATGTCAGTAGTAGGTGCAGTAACTTGTGGTTCTACACCTTGCACTGAAGAACGTGTGTGGTGCTGAACCTCTCACACGTGCACCCACACTACACGTTCCCCTTCCCTTGGAATCGCATTCTCGTTTTCAATTTCTTAAAGAACGATATCACTCCTTGACTTTTCACTACTCACATACTCGTCTGCCAAGAATCTAGCGTTGGTGCGAACAACGACTCTCTGACTCTCAGGACAGCAAAAGTAACCACCTTTCATTTGCCTGGGATACCCTATAAAAAGCACTACCTTTGACCTGCTTTCTAATTTATCAGGTTCCTTCGACAGTACGTGTGTGATAAGCTCGTATTTTGCCTCACTTATCACATTATTTTCTTATTGTTTTCTTGCATTTACTTGATTTTTAGTTAATAATCGAGCATGAGTCAAGTTCATGGGGTATGATGCTTGCCATGGTGTATTTTTGCAGGTTTTAGGCCAAATCCAATGGAAACCCGTACCGAAAGCAGCAGATGTTCAATGGAACAGTCACGACTTCTTCCACAGATGGAATCCGAGCTAATGGAGCACATGTATGGAAAGATCTTTGAGTTAGCTTTCCAACGCAACTGGAATTGGGTCAATCGAAGTTCGGGAGTGAAAGTTATGGCAAAAACCGTGAGACTGCGCAGAAGGGGAAAAAGGTCTCTGTCTCGACCGAAATGAAGACCATTTCGATCGATGCAAGGATTTCTGCGTCGACCGAGATGAGCCCTACGTCGACCGAAACGGGCCCAGAAAAGGAAATTTCGAGATTTTTATGGCTAAATCATATTTTTGGCCCTAGATCCCAATTTATACACCTCTACCTCTATAAATACTTGTTTTGCTCGAATTTTTAGGGTTGCCTACCAGTTTCTTTCAGTTCTACATTTAGTTTTCTCTTGGATTATTGAAGATTTAATTACTTTGGAGAGGATTCAACCTTTATTTTTATTGTATGTTTTTATTATGCAATTTAATAATATGTGTCTTGTGTTTCTTTCCAACATGAGTGGCTAGAAACCCTTGCGGGTTCTAGGGCTATGTGTAATTAATCATGTTTGCATGTTAGATTATCAACTCAAATTGCATGGTTTCAATTCCTGATTTAATTGATAGAATTTAGGATTAATGATGGATCGAGAGATGAAATTGGTTCTTTATTCATAATTGTTAATCGAAAGACCGAGAGGAGAAGATTAATAATAGGAAGACGAATTTGAATACGATTGGTTTTATGTCTCAAAAGGAAGAGTAATTAATTGTAGGAATTAAATCTTATATTTTTATTTCAGGTTGATTATTATTATGTTCTTGAGTCCGACCAAGCATATACAGTCACATGATAGTAATCTAGGTTAAAATTGCCCGACAAAGGAATTTTAATACATTAATTTGATTTCCCACCATTGTAGAGTTGATTGATTTGACAAGTATTCTGATTGATTATTTGCCCTAGAATCTGTGTTCTTTAATTTGCTTTTTAAAACCCCTTTAAATTCCGTTTTGTCATCTTTATTTTCCAAAACCAAAACCCAAAAATCTGTTTACTCAAACAATAAAATCTGAGAACTATAGTTAGTACATGAGATATTTTCGTTGTACATTTCCTCTGGGTTCGACTACCTTTGGGTATTTATAAATTTATTTGCCACTGTGTTTGCAATTAATCTGCGAAATTTGCAGTGATCAAATTGGCGCCGTTGTCGGGGATTTGTCAGATATTATCTTGTTACTAATTTGTTTGAAGATTAATTGGATTGAGTTTTTATTTATTTATTTAAATTTCTGTTCGTGTGCATGTGTTTGTGTTTGTTTTTGAGTTCTGTTTCGACCGACGCACGTGTCGTGTCGGTCGAAGCAGAAGATTCTTTCACGTCGGTCGTTTGAGATGGAGCCCTTCATACCTGAAATCGAAGCAGCCTGCAGGAAGAACAGAAAGAAAGGAAAAAGACTGGATTTTTAGATGGAGCCAAACAACGAAGAAGCCCCTCTGCAAAACATGACACCAGAAGAGCAGAGGCAGTTTGTCAATGAGGTGCAACAACTGAGAGCACAACTTCTTGCAGCCCAAGAAACACAAGCAGAGCAAGCGACCAGATTAGCAGAATTGGGTGGAAGGCAGATAGTGGTACCACAGAGGTCTATCCTGGATCGATTCCTGCCACAACAAGAAGAAGCTGGATTTAGAGTTGGCATCAACGCCAACAACTTTGAGCTGCGCACAGGGCTGATACAGATGGTGCAGCAGAATTAGTTTGGGGGGAGAGCCGTTGAAGATCCATACGCCCACCTCAACCTGTTCATCGAGGTGTGCGATACTGTGAAGCAAAATGGAGTCCCCCAGGACGTCATCAGGATGAGGTTATTTGCATTCTCCCTCAGAGACGAGGCAAGGTCTTGGTATGCTGGGCTTGACAAAAGCCAAATTGGGACATGGGAGGAGCTGCGAGCAGAATTCCTCACCAACTTCTTCCCACCGAGCCTGCTGTTGAAGAGGAAAGCTGCCATCACTACATTCAAGCAGCTGTATGATGAGTAACTACATGAAGCCTGGAAGAGGTACAAGGAGCTCCTGCGACTCTGCCTTGGACATGGAATCGATCTCGAGATGCAGGTTTGTCATTTCTATGAGGGTCTGAACCCACACATAAAGGAGATGGTGGATGCATCTGCTGGCGGGATCCTGATGAAGAAGAGTGGTGCAGAAAGCATGAGATTATTGGCAGACATGGCCCTGAACAGTCACCAATGGCCAACTGAGAGACAGATGTCAATCAAAGCAGTGGAGATAAAGCCAGAATTTGATGTGGTTGCGGAGGTGAAGAAGCTCCGAGAAGAAGTTGAGAAGCTAGGAACAGCGAAAGTTGCAGCTGCTACTATTGAGCCGAGTATGGCGATTGTTCCGGTGGAGGCCGACTACATCAACCGGGGAGCAAGCAGTTCATCTGGAACTGCAGGAATGGAGGTGAACTACATTGGTTGTGGTTATCAGAATAACTACCGAGGCAATCAAGGGTATCATTACAACCATGGGCGATCTCACCCTGGTTTTTCTTATTCTAACCCCTCTGCTGCAGAACACCCTCCACCTGGTTTTGATGTAGGTACAGGAGGAGAAATCATGGAGAGAAAGAAGTCCGTGCTGGAAGAGACATTGGAGAAATTCATCAAGAGCTCGGACAACCGATTTGGCAAGGTGGAGAACGAAGTTAAAGGGATGGCCAATCACATGCAATTAATGACAAAGCATTTGGAGATGATGGACACCCAACTGAGTCAGATAGCCACTACCTTGGGTACTCAGCACAAGTCAGGGCAACTTCCGAGCACAACAGAGACAAATCCAGCGAAGGGGACGTCAGTAAATGCAATTTTGCTGTGATCCGGAAGAAAGTATGGAGGTCCGAGCCATGTAGAAGGAGAAGAAGGAGAAACAGAGGGGGAAAATCCCGCACAGGACCTCTCTGTTTCGACCGAGATGGATTCCATCCCGGTCGACGCAGAGGGTTGCAGCCCGACCGAAATGGGGAGTAGCACGGTTGACGCAGCAGGATCCATGTCGATCGAGATAGAGCTAACACGGTCGACACAGAAATTAGCAGGCAGCCCGGCCGAGACAGCCGCAGCCTGGTCGAAACAGAGGCCCAGACTGGGCGAGAAAGAAAAAGAGAAGGAGGAAAGAAGAGTTGATCTGGTGCCTCCTATGCCTTTCCCTTAGAGATTCGCAAAGAAAAAGGAAGATTCTAAATTCACTAACTTTGTTGAAAATTTAAAAAAAGTGAATATTAACATTCCTCTTATTGAAGCTCTCAGGGAGATACCGGGATACATGAAGTTCCTCAGAAGGTTGATGAGTGAAAAGAAGCAATTCCTGGAGAATGAAACAGTGAAGATACATGAGGAATGCAGTCTCCTATTGCAGAAGTAGATCCCGATCAAGAGATCTGACCCAGACTATTTCTCGATACCTATCGAGATTGGAGGAAGAGAGTTTCAGAATGTATTCTGTGACACCGGGGCGAGCATCAATCTGATGCCCTGGTCCATCTACAAGAAGCTCGAGATTGGGGAGATGAGAGCCACCACAATAACCCTTCAGATGGCGGACCGATCTGTGTCCAAGCCTAAAGGTATCATAGAAGATGTTCTAATCCGTGTTGGCCATTTAATCTTCCCTGCAGATTTTGTCATCCATGACATGAAGGAAGATGCCAACACCTCGATGATCCTGGGAAGAGAGTTTCTCGCGCACGTGTCGCAAGCCCGCCGCGGCCTGCCCGCCGTCGCCGCTGCCCGCTGCGCTCCGTCGGCTCCATCTTCGTTCTTCGTCCCAACCCATCCAAATTACAGATTTGAAATAAAAATTACAGAAACTAATCTATTACAATTTTTAATCAAATTTAAACTAATCACAGATTTTCTCGTAATTTTACAAAACATATTCAACCCTACACGGATAAACCACCGCGGGCTGAATCAAACGGGTTGCCACGAGGAACAAAAACCAACCACGATAGAAATAAAATTCATACATGCATAAATGAATTCATTATGAACAAAAGAGCCATAAATCAGAAACCTGGCTCTGATACCAATTGTAGGGATTTATCGTGAACCGGATCACAAAATCCAAATGAACCGGATCGATTTATGGTTATTGCTCATAATACCGATTCACAAAACCAAGCAAGCTCCTATGAATTTTATTCGTGGATAAAGAGATTATCGTAAATCCGTAGAGTCTGATCCGATCTTTTGCGTTTGAATATCCAACTTTAATTCAACCACACGATTTAATTAAATCTGCGGAAGACGAAATTAGAATACTAATTTCTAGATTCAATTGAAAAACAAAGAAAGGAAGAGAAAGAAAAAATCTTGTTCTCTAGATCAGATCTTCAGGACTGTATCCCAATGTTGTTCAGATCTGCTACTGGTGAGGATTCCACAGATCTGTATAATCCTTCTTCTCCCTCTACTGCTATGCGCCGCCCTCTCTCTCTGATCTAGGGTTTTGACTGATTTTGAATAATCACAAAAGTGGCTAGGGTTTCAGAGAGTGAGAGGTCTATTTGTAGACCCAGGGTTTTATCCTTAATGGGCTACTGGGCTCAATTCAGCATATATTACTTGGGCCAGACCTGGGACCTAATGCAAATAATAAAGTGGACCTATGAATCAATTAATTCCCATGTCCACAACCCAGGACACAATTAATTAATTAATATTAATTATTTTTCACCATAGAATTAATACTGACCTAACCCTTTATTACCACGTTATGAGAACGGGTTGCATTAATTGAGAATCCCCATATTTAAGGTTAGCAGACATCCATTAATTAATCGGAGTTTCTGACAAGCTCTATCTACAATTAATTAATATCTTATTATTCCTGAGTAGTACCACTCAATCCTTATCACTCGTGCTTGAACTTAATGATGCGGCTAAAAGTTTAATCAAATTAAACCTCTAACTACACAAGAATAATATTTGTCAAATCCAGGTCCTTCCCCGCTTCGCCTGCTAGAATACCGAGATACTATAGCAAAGTCTTATAGCTAAGCATGATACAATCGTTGAGTAGTTTCTATCAATCTAAGCATTTAATTTAAACCTATGCTAACAATATATGACAAATATTGAATTAAACCAACAATCATCAATTGATCAATCCTTTTCCAAATCGGTAAACCAAGACAATCAAATTCTCAAATTAGGAAGATAGGATGTTGAGATGAGTGTAGATGCAATCAAATGAGGTTAATCATTGATGTAAACATATTTTAATTCCTAGGAGATTGAGCAATCAACCCTACACTCGTTAACCCCTTGTCACGACGAGCTAACGGTTGATGATCTAAGACTTGCAAACCATCACGTTATTAAGCCCTAGACCACTCCAAATAGTTCATCAATTATTGCCCTACGACCTAGCACCGCACATGGATTGGAACTAAAATTGTATGGATCTACACTATTCATGACGATTCCGCCCGCGTATTGGCTGCAGCGTTCACATCAACTACCTCCTAAGCTGGCTATTACCTACACCTAGGAGGTAAGGAACAAGTTCTA